>JBCEWB010160623.1:0-10462 GCA_039654565.1 Peronia peronii
TAGGCCTTGAGTTTATTTGGGCCTGTTGATGCACCTCTTTCTCCCTGCTGCCCCTCCCCCCCCCCCCCCCCAAACTGAGAACAGACGCTCCCATGTGCGAGCCAATACAAAATTGTTTCGCCTTTATATGTGGTGCAACTTTTTTATTTGCCTATGCTTCCTCATTGCAATACTAGGCCCAGATAGACACTCCAAAAAAAATTTTAGTATCTCAATCGGAAAGTAGTTAAAAATGACCGAAAGTAACCATAGATCTTTAACGCCCAGCGCAACTTCTGACTGATTTGCCCTCGGTGCAATACAATTGTTCTGTCTCCTCTTTTTGTAATTTTGAGAAATCGTGGATTTGAAGTTTTCACTCCACATGTATTATAAAGGATCCATAATGACAATAATCATAAAATGTGACCTGTGTAGTCCAGGCACTTTCTCAACCTAAATTAGGGTACGCGATGTACATTGAGCTTAATCTATTGATGCACTTAACACTGATTTTCTAGAAAGTGGAGACAGAACTCTTGTGAACTGAGGGGACAAAATGTAGTCTAGTGATTTGGCTTTTACTAACATCATCAACTTCAAAAGGCGGCTTAAGAAAGACAGAAATGTTGTCTTGAACACCTCTGTGTTGGAGTGGACTTACCTTGTTGTTGTCACTGTCGCTGGCAGCTGCATCACCAGAGGCTGAGGACAGACAAACAGGGTGGTCAGTAAACAGTACAAACCCATCAAAGTCATTTTGGTTGATGATGAAAGACTAACCCACCTCTCACAAGTCCTACAGCATATCATTATCTCATTATCATATTATGTATCTCTCTTAAATTTAAGACCTCCAGTCAACTGTCAACTGGAAACTACAATAAAACAAGCAAAAACAAAACTAAATATGGCATGAAATTGCTGAAAATATTGGGAGCATCACATTTTCCAACCCTTTGGTTCTTGTCTGGACAACCAATGATGACTATGACAAGGATGATGAGGATGATGCTCATTTTATGTCAGTGTCTTAAATTTCAAGACGCAGATAGTGAATTGTTCACTGACTAAATAAAATGCTGCTGCTGCTGATGATGATGATGATATGCCAAGCGAAGAGCCAAGCGGGCTCGAAAATTTGGCCAGCGAGATCAATTTAACTTTATTATCTCAATTCTAAATTCTTCGTATTGTTTTTCAACTTTTTTGGTGTATTTGATTAGTGGCCGGTGGACAGTCCTCTTAATTTTAAGACATTTTCTGTAAAATGATGATGATGATGATGATGATGATGATGTAATTGCCCTGGCAAAGAACCAATGAGTGGGTTAAAAAATTTGGCTACGTGTTTCAATTTCTATGACATCAAATTCTATATATAGCTTTTCGCTTTTTTTTTCTAGTGTATTTGATTAGTTGCCGGTAGACAGTCCTCACAGTTTTGAAGACATTTTTATAAGATGATGATGATGTTGATGATGATTATTGCCCTGACGAAGAGCCAAGCGGGCTCGAAAATTTGGCTAGTGTTATAAATTCATTTTATTAGCTCAATTCTAAATTTTTCATATTGTTTTTCAACTTTTTTGATGTATTTGATTAGTTACCGGTAGACAGTCGTCTTAATTTTAAGACATTTTCTGTAAAATGATGTTGATGATGATGTTGACAAAGATAATACAAACCTGCCACGACGCAGTGATGACTCTCCGTCTCCTCGTATCCCTCCTGACACTGACAATGGCCCTGCCGGCTTCTGTGACCAGGCATGAGGATGCACTGGGCACCCTTCACACACTCCAGCAGGCCGTACTCGCACACCTCACCCACTGTCTTACTGTCGGACAGGCTCTCCACTGCTGCTGCTGCTGATGTTGGTGCAGTTGTTGTTGGTGCTGCTGTGGTAGATGATGATGATGATGATGATGGTGAGGATGTGGTTGTTGTCAGCTGAGCTGAGGTTTCTAAGGCTCTTTCGTATTCACTGACATCTGCAAAGACAAACAGAAAAACCAGGTCAATATTAACCCTAAAACAGTCAAGAGACCGATCAATTCTAATGAGCCATTTTGACCTATGCCAAATTACTTCCCTTTGTCAAGTGCAAGAGGTATAAGACAAACACTGTAACCAAAGGAAAAAATCTTTTTTTCTCACGAAATTTTAAACATAAATAATGGACAATTCTGAACATTTTCTCATGGTGATAAATTTTTTCATAATTTATTTTGCTTCACATGTTTCTGATAAGAGGAATTAAAGTGATTTTTTTTCTTTTCTGTACCAGTCCTTTCTTATAACTCTTGCCCTTGGCAAAGGGAAGTAACCTAGCCGTCTGGTAAAAAAATGGCTCATTATGAGTCTTCGCACTTTTCACAAATCAGTGATGCAAAAACAATTTTGCATCGTGATAAGATCAGAGGGCTCATCACACTTTACTGTCACATTCTAGACCAAAATGTCAGTTCTTCAGAAACCATTGTGAAAGTTACAGGATACGTGCCAAAACTTCACTCCAGCTGTGTCTGTATTGACATTCATAGGGTTACAATCATAGAGACGAGGGTAGATGTCTACCTGTGTCATTAGCAGTGAATCCTGCTAAGACCAAGTCTAAGAACAAATCAATATGACGTACCACCCATGACGTACCACCCACCCTTCAAATCTGCCTTTCCGCACCTTCAAGTGTTGCTTAAATTTTAAGTTGATTCCACCAATGCGCACATCCATCTATGGTAAGTGTTGCGGCCCTTACATAAGTAACAATGGTAATCATGATAATAATATTAATTTAATAATAACAATAATAATAATAAATATCGATAAAATAAGAAATCGGACACGTGAACTTTCTAGGTCATAGTCACGACTGGTGACGAGTTTGTTTTTTTTATTTCTTTTCTCTTTCTCTCTCTCTTTCTTCCTTTTTTTAAAGACAGACACAAGTTTACAAAGTTTTCAGTACCCGTGCTTTCCCAAACAAAAACACGGAAACCCCGAAAAACAATCAATTTGTTTCGATTATGCGATATCAAATCATAGTTGAGCCAACAGACTCGGAGTCACTCGCTCATGTGTGCGGTTTCGTTGTCTCGATTTCCCAAATTTAACTAGCCGTAAAGCACAAAGCACTGATAACGTTTGTTTGTGAGATAACTCGTCTGGACCCGTGATTCAGAGGCATTACCTCCCTTGCAACTCCGACCCCACAACCAGTGCTGGGACAAACAACAGGCATAGCGCTGCGATTTTGTTCTTCTTGACTTTATTGTTTTTTTTTTGGGGGGGGGGGGGGGGGGGGGGGGGGGGGGGAGGGGGGGGGGGGGGGGGGGGGGGGGTGGGGGGTTGTTTTTTTTGATTTTGGTGTTTTTTTTTTCCCCCCCCCCCCCCCCCCCCCCCATGCGATTTGTCGTCTGCCTTGTCACTTGGCTAAGATCAACGCTATTTGTATTATCCTCTGTCTTATGTAACAGCTTGCTGACTGCTGAGCACAGAGGTCGCTCCTTCGGTCCGCCAACAAATGGCGCTATAAAAAAAAAAAGAAAAAAGAAGAAAGGACCAAGTTAAAGCGTGGCCAATTAACGACATAATTATTACAACATTGCAAGAGAAAGACAGGAAAGTACCGGACTGATACGGGTTTCCAGTGTGGTAGCCATTTTGGCAAAGCATGATCTTCACTATCCATACTCTCCCTTCCCCCTCACCCCCCCCCCCCCAACACCCCCTCCCCTTTACCAATATCGATAATCAGTAAGAAAGACAGATGGACATGCTGAAAGACAGTGGGCAGGCAGATCGACGGATGGTCGGACGGAAGGACTAATAGATTGATGCATATCTCACAAACTCCGCCCATCCATCCATCCATCCACCTATCCCTCCAACCACCCGTCCATTCATCCACCCGTCCGTCCATCCATCCATCCGCCTACCTATTCACCCATCCACCTACCCATCCATCTATCTATTCATCCACCTATCCATCCATCCACATTCATCTATCCGTCCATCTATCCACCATCAACTACCCCATCCATCAATCTATTCATCCACCGATCCGTTCAACCATCCAACCATCCGCCACAGAGACAGTCTAACTGTCGGGCTATTTACGATTATCTATGCACACACACACACACACACATACAAACACACATCCCTTTTCTATCTCCCAACCAATCATCTGGCCATAGGTGGTCTTAACAGCGACACACACACACACACACACATACACACACAGAGGAGACTGCACACCAAATTACTGACATAATCGCCGGCCATTACCTGCTGGGCCTAAGCTAAAATTACCACTATTTTCTCCCCCCCCCCCTCCCCCCATTCTTCCCGTCCCTTCCACTGAAATAAAAGACAAACTGACATATGACAGTGGATGCAGATACTAAGTAAATGCAGCTACTCTTCCTTGCTCTCATGAAAACTTCTGTCTCTCTCTCTCTCTCGTTTTGTCTCTCTCTCCCCCTTTCTCTCTTTCTGTCTCTCCCCTTCGGTCCCTTTCTCTCTCTCTCTCTCTCTGAATCTTTTCTCTTCCTCAATCTCTCTCGCACATCTATTTCTCGACCTTATTTTCTCTTTTGCCCCCTTTTTTTCACATTTCTCTTTCGCTCTCTCATTCCGCAATCTCCTTTCGGCTTACCCCCCTCCCCTCTCCCTTGTTATGCTCAATCTTCCCTCTCAGATTCTCTTCATTCCATCTCTTATTTCTCTACCCCCATCTCTCACTCCCAACACCTCCTTCCGACCTCCCTCCATCTTTTCTGTCTTCCCTGATGTATCCCTCTTTCTTCCATCTCTCATTCCCTTACTCTTCCATCCATTCTGCCATGATCGACATATCCTAACAGATTTATCCCTCTTTCTTCCACCTCTCATTCCCTTACTCTTCCATCCATCCTGCCATGATCGACATATCCTAACAGATTTATCCCTCTTTCTTCCATCTCTCATTCCCTTGCTCTTCCATCCATCCTGCCATGATCGACATATCCTAACAAGCTCACAAAGACAGAACAGTGGACGACTGAAACACAAAGACAAACTCACTTACGAGCATACACACTCACACATGAAAGGACATGATTTCTCTCTCTCTCTCTCTTTCTCTCTCTCTTACAGGCATACATTTATAAATCCTAGCCTATCTTGTCCTGTCCTATCCTACGCTGTCCTGCCTATCCTATTTTATCCATTTCTATTTTATCCTATCCTATCCCATCTCATTATATCCATTCTATCCTATCTTATCCGACATCTGATCCTATCCTATCGTCTGATCCTATCCTATCTAGTCAATCCTAGCCTGTCCTATTCTATCCATTCCAATTCTATCATATCCTATCTTATCATATCCTATTCTTTCCTATCATAAATCCTATTATATCATATCCTATCCTAGTATAACCTATCCTATCCTATCCAATCCTATCCTGTCATATCCTATCCTAATCTTATTCCATCCTGTCCTAATCCTACTGAAACCCTATACTTCCCAATCCCATCTATCCTATCCTGTCCTATCCGAATCTTTCTATTCCTGTATCCTTTTCCAATCAATCCTATCCTATCTTACTCTGTCCTAACCTGCCCCGTCCTGCCCTCATCCATTCTAAACTATCTAATGAAATGTTCGTTTAAAAAAACAACAAAAAAAAAAGATACATCAAACCCGCAACACCAGACGAGATTTCCACAGGCATGACGTCACTCACTGCACAAACCGAACCAAACCCGACACAAGAGCTGAAGGAAATCCGTTCCGCACGCGAGCCCATTGGGACAGGCGGAGAGAGGCAGAGAGAGAGAGAGAGAGAGAGAGAGAGGAAGGAATTAGCCACTTTTCTTCCTTTCTTCCGACATCCTTCTCCTCTATTTCTCCCCCCCCCCCCACACACACACACAAATACGCACACACACAGAGAGCACTTCAATCCTCCTGGAGTTGGAGAATTCCTGGCTGTGCGTGGTGTGAGGGTAGAGGTGACCTGGGTCGTGAATCGATCCACCCACCCCCTCCCCGACAGGGCTGCGAAGAAGAAGGAGGAGGAGGGAGGGGGGGGGGGGTCTTAGAAGGGGAACACTATGTCATTAATGAAGAACTAGCTTATCGTTACTTGTCTGATAAAACCTCATAACTTCTATGACCTCAAATGTGCAGGTATGAGGTCTTACCAGAACAGAGATATAGGACTCGGAACTTATGAGGGTTTTTATGTCATCTAAAAAGGAGACTTTAAGGTAGTTATTCAACTTTGTTGAGTCATTGGCATATATCACTGCTTTATATCCTACAGATCTGGCCAGAAAAATGAAAAGGGTGTAATTTTGAAGTTATGAGGTTTTATCAGAATAGTAACGTAAATATGTGAATTGGCATAATTACTGTAATACCGGTCACCTGTTATACCGTGTACAAGACTGGAACAAAGATGTGATGAGGAAGGAAAAATAAGGAAGGCTTTGGGGGGAGGGGGAGGGGAAGAGAGAGGGGGGGGGGGGAGGGGACAGAAAAGGCTCCTGTTTTGTGTAACCCTTCGTTTGCCAGAAGCTGAAGAGAATAGTTGTGACATTTTAGAGAAATATCAAAACAGAATGATGAACAAATGTCTTGGTAACCCTCTGGCGTCTTGAGTAGTGTATCTGATATAAGGTAAAGAGAAGCCTGACAGGGCTGACAGTTAATTATTTACCATGAGGGCATAATGATAAAGAGCAGAGCTTTTGAGTGGACAGATCTAGTCATTACATCTGATGTCTACATGCTTTTATAGTTCCTGCTATTCAACATTACCTCAGAATCCTGTCCTATCATAACCTATCCAACCAGATCCTATCCTATCCATCGTGTCCTATCATTTTCTGTCACATCCTGTCCTGACTGTCATATCTTATCCCGTCCTATCATTCATGTATTGTCCTATCCTATCCTATCTTATCCTCCTATCCTGTCCGATCCTATACTGTATCACTTTGTTTCGAAGGATGTCCCTGACATTAAAATGGTTAAAAGCAAAGCGAGTGAGGTGGTGGATTTTCAAAGATGGAAGACCGTTCATAATACATGTATTATCGTCAATGTTTCTGCGGGTGGATTAAAAATTTGATGTCTGTGGATTACAAGTCTGATGTCTGTGGATTACAAGTCTGATATTTGTGGATTACAAGTCTGATGTCTGTGGATTACAAGTCTGATGTCTGTAGATTGCAAGTCTGATATCTGTGGATTACAAGTCTGATGTCTGTGGATTACAAGTCTGATGTCTGTAGATTACAAGTCTGATGTCTGTAGATTGCAAGTCTGATATCTGTGGATTACAAGTCTGATGTCTGTGGATTACAAGTCTGATGTCTGTGGATAACAAGTATGATGTCTATCAGTATCTCAGTGAGCCCATATCTTTTGGAAAGCTACGGTATCGTTCAATGAATATCGCTGTGGAGAAATCTGGTTAGTGAGTATTATGGCACGATAAAAGAACTATTTCAACACAGATTCCTCACAGGTAGCTTTTAGGACGTTTCTGCATTTCAAAAATTCATATAAAATCCGGAAAAACACGAAGACCAAGGGAGAAAAAGCACTGATGTCCACTTTTTTACACATGGATTGAAACTGAAGTTTTGTTTTTGAAGATTTCGCTGCTCTCTGTTTGTTGAAGGCATTGATTCGAACCACTGCGTTGGACAACAGAGGCTGTTCCGTCTGGTCGTTTCTGACGGGGATGGTTAGAGCTCAGACCGACAGAGAGAGGCAGACAGACATAGACAGACAAAAAAAACAGACAGATAGACAAAAAAGACAAACATCCATCCCTCCACCCACCCATCTATCATCCATTCACCTATTCATCCATCCATCTATCCATCTATCCATCCATCCTCCATCCATCCATCCATCCATCCGTCCATCCATCCATCCATCCATCCATCCATCCATCCATCCATCCATCCATCCATTGAACCATCTATCAGTCCGTCGTCCATCCATCCATCCATCCATCCATCCATTCATCCCAACATCCATCCATCCATACATCTATCCATCTATCCATCCATCAATTATTCTGTTTTTCCATTTACTCACTCATTCATCCATCGATCATCCATCTTCCTATCCCTATTGTGCCGAGACTTACGTCATAACTCACTATCAGCAGCCCCCATATCCCCCGTCCCTCTTCTCTATCACTCGATCCTCTTCACACCTTCTTTCCTCGATCCATCCAACTCTTGCTGTACGACAGATCACTTGAGCGTCTTTAGCAACCAGGCATAATTATGGCTTTCGATTACTGCCAATCTACGGGAATTCGATTACTGCCAGTCAAGACAAACAGCCGGACGAACTAATGTCTGTCTAAGCAATTAGGGCCAGATATTTATTGTATGATCCATCATTTATTCCAACTGAATAAATTTAGTTTTATTTATTTATTTATTTATTTATCTATTTATTTATCTATCGTTTATTTATTTATCATTTATGTATCTATTTATTTATTATTATTCTCTATTTACTTATTTATTACTTGTCTATTTATTTATTATTTATTATTTTTTTATTATCTGTCGGTATGTATGTCTGTCTGTTTATTTACATGTATTAAATCACCTTTGTAATAACATGAAGACTATTTATTTGAGCTTCAGTTTAGGTACATGTCAATGTATTCATATTGTATTGGTTTATTTATTTGTTGGTCCACTTATTTATTTATTTTTTCCTCATTTTTTTTATTTGCCCTATTCAGCTGTCTCGCCTTCTACCTGGGAATTTCATTACATTATCTTACCTTTTTTTTATTTTAGTTTTATCTTACTCTATTTTTTTTTTTTTTTCATTTCATTCCGTTTTTTTTTCTCGTCGCTGATTTATATGTTTCCAGATCTATTATTATTACTTTTTTGTATATTTCATTTTTTATGATTACTATTGTTGTGACCTAAATCGGCCAAACAGTTATCGTGAAACGGCAATAGTAATAATAACCCGATTCACTGCGTTTTCTACCAGCAACAAACAATTAAACAACCCTTGAACACACGCCGCCAAACTGCTCGTTTTGCTTTCCGCAAACAAACAAACAAACAAACAATATGGTGGGGTGGGAGGTGGATGGGACAGTGATGTTTACGTTCTTCTGTCGTGATAAGGGCCCGGCACTCTGTGAGCTGAGGAAGCGGAAATGGCGGCACAGGAACGAGAGAGGGGTTGTCTGCCCTTGACTGATTGATTGGCACAGCTTGACCTTGATTTGGCTGTTACACCTAGGAGAGGAGAAAGGGGGGGGGGGGGGTTGGTTCTTCTCTGTAAACATGTGCTGCCTGTTCCATGTGCGTCGTTATTATTATTACTGTTATTATTATTATCATTATTATTATTATTATTATTGTTATTATTATTATTTGACTATTTTCTCTCTGACAGAATTTTAAAAAAGTAAAGAACAAGGAAAGGATTTAGTCGTTAAAACAAAAGTAAGTAACATCTAACGAAACATAGTACATGTATGTGGAGGATCTCGGGGCTAAAAATTCCTGAAGTTTTTACTTGGAAACTGAAACTCAAAATATGCCGACCTACGGTATTAATTTTCAGATTTTGTGAGATCACAATGTGAATTTATTTATTACATCTGAATTTTTTCCCGTTATTTCAATCCTTGACAATTTATGATACGTCATTTCACAGGCACAGGGGAAAACAAAATTATGAATCGAAGATAGTTGTGGCAGTAAAATGGTATAACTTGTAAACTTTGAAATCATACACTTTGATCAAATAAATTGGGCGATTCTATTGAACCTTGTGAAATGTAACTTTGGATGCGCTCATACATGCATGCGCTCTTACACCTGCAAGAATGTTGTGAATCTAATTTTTCATCCGACAGACGTGTTTCCCAATAGCCAATAGTCCGCTCAGATAACCGCCCCAGAGGAGATTGAAAGACGTACGAACACCCGACACCGAATAGCCAATTTCATGATTTGCGACCTGTAAAATATAAACCTCAGATTTTCGCTCATATCTGTACCAATATTAGGAGGTATACATTATTTCATGATTGTTTTCTTTCGTGTTCACTCGGGATGAAAAATTGTGTTCCAAACTCACACTTAGTACGGGTGAGTCCTATTTTCAGAAGCAAAGGCGTAGCTTGTCAAAATGTAATGTGGTTCATTGTGAATTTCTGGACTGTGTGCACAGAGCTGACGTATATGTTTTACACAATGCTTTTATTTCACTTTTTCTTGTGTGTGTATAGAGTTTTCAATTCATGGTGTAAGTGTTGCTTTGGGGAAAAAAATGTTTTTCTATAGACATACAGAAATAGTTCATTCACTGAATCCTGAATTTAGGAACTGGTATCTCAGCAGCATAAACGCTAGTTATTACAGACTCAGGAAGACAAAATGGCGCTGCACTGCTACAGCCACAATTACAAACTTCCTGCTT
>JBCEWB010160633.1:0-10462 GCA_039654565.1 Peronia peronii
CACACACACACATATACCTGTGATATTATTTGACTCGTATTTAAACTTCAACATTGAACTGACTAGATCTACTTCATCACGATCTCATACTAGCCTAATAGTAACAGTAGCAGTAATAGTAGTGGTAGGTGTAAAAGTAGCTGTGGTTTCTAGTTATCTGCCCCCTCCCCTTCCCTCCTCCTCCATCTTCACACCCCCTCCCCCTCCCCCTCCAGCCCCCCTAACCTCCTCTCCTCACATAGTCCGTGCTCGACTAGCACAACATTCAGTCGAATACATCTATGCCTACTTCATCAGCAGTAGTAACAACCGCGGTTTCTAGTTATGCTCACCCCCTCCTCTTCTCCATCTCTCTGTTTCTCCCCCCCCCCCCCCCCCTCCCTATCCTCTGGTGTCAATCAATCAATGCTGTTGGAGTTTTCCACACACTTGTTCAATAATTTCTTCCTCTTCATATGTTACGTAAAGGAAATTAAAAAAAAATAAAATCCGTATAACTATAGGCCAGTAAATGCCGATCCGGCCTTTTAATGAAAAGATGCTCTAATATAGAGGTTACAGAGTACACTTTAAAAAAAAAAAGAAAAAAAGTGACGAATTAATTGTTGAACTGGTTAATGGTTATATATGGCTGGTGTTAAGGCGAGGCATAATGAAAATAAACATCCAATTACCATTACTTAATTTAGAAAGTCAGCAACCTGAAAATCATCTCAATAAACATCATTGAAATTTGCCGTTGCCTTATTCTACATAATCCAATGCAAATTCCATATCGACCCTTCAAAGCCAAGCTGTCTTAAGTGCCAACTACAAGAAAAGTGCGCACATGCAGTGTTGAATTCAGGATGCGGTTAATTTTCATAAAAACGTGTCTGATCTTCATACATTGACAGGACTTAAATTTTTAAAAAAAAAAGTCTCAAACGCCTATTATCTGACTCGTTAAAATTAGCTTTGCTTTAAACGCCAATGCAAATTTGTCCAACGATCTTGCCACTAACCACAAGTAGGCTTTCAAAGGTTGAATTACATATGTTATTAGCAGTTTGAGATCTGTCTTGTTAAATACAACATTTGCTGATCTACTTGTATAGTTATAGATATGATGACTGGTGAATTCGGTCAACAGATCTTGTTATCTATCCATAATGGATGTAAGGACATGAGATGGGCAGTCTTACCTCTCCAGAGATAAACGAGTATCTGACAGGATCATGTTGTCTGTCCTCAGCCTGTCTTTACAGCGAGCAGTTTACTGCTTGACCTCTCTGTCCTCTTTGCACAAAGATCCGTCCTATTGGTGCTACATTTTATCTTTCCTATTCTAATCTATCCTACCCTACTTTATTCTGTCCTATCCAATCTCATCCTCTCATCTCTTCTCATATTGTATCGTATCCTATCCTATCCCGTCCTATCCTATTTCGTCCCGTCCCGTCCTATCCTATCCTATTCATTTTCCCCTTATATATCTATCCCAGCCTGTTCTGTTATATACAATCTATAGTCATGCTGACTTGTGCGAAAGCCTTCCTATCGAGATGTTAATCATTCTCTTCGGAGCAGTTGGTCAACATCAAGATGACAATCAGCAACCTCACTTACTAACCGATATACATGTAGCTGCAGGCTATAGTAGGCATTAAGAGCATTTGAAATCATATTCCTGCTCCTCCAAAATTCACTGAGCTCTGTTATCTTAAAATAAAACAGTAATCAGGATACTTATTAATACCACAGAGATACCAGTCCGTCGATTTTCACTTTGTCCCTGATATTTTGGCTTGCCATGTCGCTCATACTACTAGATATGTTTATAAGAAACGCTTGCGTCATAAACTGATGTAGGTTAAAATTAGCTTGAATTGTAAAGTGAATAACCAGCACTGATGATCTTAGAGATGTTAATGTCAGTTTATGCCAGGGATATCGCCTAATATCATAGTCATTCTTCCAGCAAAACATCGCTGATGCAGAGGACAAAATTTGTGATAGGACTCAACCAACCTGGTCTTTCTATAGTGTAAGAATTCCGTGAATGATCTGGATGATTTCATGAGAAATCAAAACAAAACCAAACTAAACAAAACAAAAAATGTCTTAGCTGTGAAGACTCCAAATACACCTAATGGTATGCATTCAAAACGGGTGCCAATATGGACCCAGCCGGATGTCTTCTGTTTTCTTGATCTTTCGATATGATTTGCTCGCTGTAGGATGGATATTGCCAACCAAAACATGCGTATTTGGAACAATGAAAATAGTACAATATTTATCTGGGGCCTTTAGGGACGTATCAACCAGTTTCGGCCAGTCTGTATCTCTGTCTCGTTTACTGTTTGCTTATGTAATTCATTAACCTTTCATCCATCCATCCATCCATCCATCCGTTCGTCCGTCCGTCCATCCATTTAGCCATCCATCCATCTATCCATGTATTCATTTTAAAGTTTACTCAAAGATACAAATGGTTAAAAAACATCATGACTGAAATCTTCGCTGCGGCATTACATGCTCAACATGCCCGTTCTTCACTCCCGACTCTGCCCTCGATAAAGAAACATAACCTTCCCGAAGATCAGTAGGCTGCCCCTGAAGGAGTGGCGTGATCCCTGATGTCATTTGGGGAGTAATAGAGAGGGCTTGCTATCTTCTCCGCTACCCATCTCTCCTGGGACACCAACCTTAATTTGGATCTTTTCGAGGGTAAAGAACGGTGAGACTGTGGGCAGTGAACGGCAAGGGTATCCCCAAATACTTTGATTAAACCTCTTTTCTTCGAAACCTCTGTTTAGTGAAAGATCGCGGACAGATAGGCATCGGTTAGGTAGGCACCATACTACCAATGGATTGCTTAAACCTTATGTCTAACCCTAACCCCTGAACTCTCATCTTAACCCCTAACTCTAATCATAACCTTAATCCTAACCCTAACCCTTAACCGTTAACCCCTTACCCTGACCTTTGACCCTAATCCTAACCCTAACGCCAGCCCCAACTCTAACCCGATTCTAAACTCTAATCCGAGCTTCAAAGGAATATTTTTAAAAAATAGGACCGTATATGGATCAGTCAGCGTTAGATAGACGCCATTGTGCCTATGAATTCAATTTCCTTTTTATTCCCTATGAATCCACCAGCGATTGGGTGGGCACTGTGGAACCTATGAATCTGTCTTTTCGAAAATGGCAATTTTACATTACATCGTGATATCTCGTTTAGTTAACACCTTCCTAACAAACTTGAGAAAGAGGGGTGATATGATAGGTTATCTTTTACTTTTCTGGGAAATTACGTTTTAAATAAGTGTGAGATAATTATAATGCGATAAAAAATAAGACGCGTTTTATCAAAGTAGATTAGTATAAAATAACCAAACGTACTATGAAAGCCACAGTGTTTCATCAAAGTTGTCTACCTATTCGTATACAACTTTTTACAATATTAGAAGACAATATATTGTAGCATTTCATTGTCGTAAAGGTAAATATCTCAGAGCCAATGGAAATGAATTATATTATGCCACTTTCCCAACATACGGAATTTTTTTTTTATCACGCAGACTCTTAGTCATATACGTTTATACGATAAAACAAATATTGAGCTAACTTGACTGGTGCTAGAAACTTTGCAAATTGAGGAGACGGGGGGATGACCTCTTTGCACTATCGCAAATCAGAACTAAAATTGGCAAAAATGAACAGTTAACATCATAAATCTATATAATATTCAGCTCACTTCATTTTGATATAATCTGCCCATAAGAGCAATATTTTTCTTAATCAGAAATGATTGTCCACTCTGATCACATTCAAATCCAAATTTCTCTGTTCCAGTCCAGGGACTTACGGGTCACATTGACTGGCCTTGGGACAAAAATATATATATTTTTTAAATTGGCCACGAGTGTGTGGAAAGAAATAACAAAAGCTAAATGTCGATTTTCTGAAAACAGAATTCCACACCGAAAAGAGAGGGGGAGGAGGGGGGGGGGAGGAAAGAGGGTCGCGAGCAACCCTTTTGGTTTGGCTGAGAGCAACGATGTGGTTGTGGAGGGGGGAGGGAGCAGATTTTGGTTCTAGAAACTAGAATTTGAGACAGAGAAAGGCAAAGGTGGAAGACTGAACTAACCCCTTCTCTGCCACCATGAAGAAGTTCATGTACTTGAACGCTTCCATTTCTGAATGTTCTGGGCCATCTTTGCTGTGTGCATCTCGAGCTAAAAAATAATAATAATAGTAATAAAAATCACACGAATATATAAATGTAAATTGTATTCTTTGCGAACACAGATTTCACTGAAGCCAACTTTGTCATTTCTGAGGCCTGAAATATATAAAAGCGAGTATGCCGGGCAAGGTGTAGTGGTGAAAAGGGTTAAAATTGGTCTTGGATACTGCTGGGGTCAAGTATTAACACCAGCCACATTCATAACTCCTACGAGTAGCCAGAGTTGGCAGCAATGAGAGGGAGACAGGGGATGGAAAAGTGGACTATCAACAAGTACAACAAACAAGCCAAATGACAACAGATCGATCATGATTCTCTCTTCCTGCTTTCCTTTCTCTCTCTCTCTCTCTCTTCTTCTTCTTTCTCTATCCTCTTGAATCTTATTCGTTTATTTGGAATATTTGCCAAAATCGATTCCGTTTGAAATTCACCAACTTCTGACAGCTTTTACAAAAGTGGAATAGGTCAGCAAATAGCACATGACTAAATTTAAAATGCAAAATTGATCTCAAGGCTACTTAATGTGATTTTTTAAAAATATTGGTAATATCTATCCATTCTTTTTTATAAGCCTAGCTCAGATGCGCGAAGTAGATATCGTGAGTGGCTCTCCCTTAAAGAGAATGTGCACAAAGAAATAAACCAAACCAACAAACAAAACAACAAACAAATAAACAAACGAACAAACGTGAGACTATAAAGCTTTACAAGCTGCAGGGATGACTACAGTTCCATTGTTCTCTTGTTACCGACGTTGTGTGTGTTATTGTTGGTGTTGTCATTTGCCGTTGTTTTCATTGTCATTCGTTGTTGTTATTGTTGTTATTCTTATTCTCGTTCTTTGTTGATATTACTGGTGTTATTATTTGCTTCAATATTGATGTTGTTACTGTTGCTGTTTTATATTACCACTGATGTTCATAGTAGCTATTGTTGTTGCTGCTGTTGTTGTTATTATTTGTTCTTGCCATTGCTTTGCTGCTGCTGCTGCTGCTGCTGCTGCTGCTGCTGCTGCTGCTGCTGCTGCTGCTGCTGCTGTTGTTGTTGTTATTGTTGTCGATGGTGATGGCAGTGGAGATAGTGACAGTACGGAAGTTGTTACTGTTGTCCTTAAATTTGTTTATTCCCTTCCAGAAAAAAAGAAACCTGGTTATGTCTAAACACCAGAGGACAATGCCAGAGACTGCCCTTGCATACAAATAGCTAATAAATCTCCGAGATCTTATTTTGTTCTGTTTCCTCTCATTTATTTATTTTTATGATACGTAATGTCTTGGTCATGTCACGATTTCTCCGCTATTGTAACATAATGCAGTTTGTCCATTAATATGCCAAGCACGAAAATACACAGCTTTATCCCCGGTTAAATTTTAGATGCATTTTTACCGGTTTCATCTGCGGTGTAAAAAAATTCTTTGTAATCCTGTCAATTTTCACTCCTTATTGTTTTCACTCCGTTTGCGAATAATACAGTAAAATTAAATGAGATAAAATCAAATAGGATGAACTAAAATAAGATAAAACAAAATGAAATAAAATAAAATATAATGAGTTTAATGAAATGAAATTGAAATAAAATGGAATAAAATAGAAGTTTAAAAAGGCGTTGGAGTGAGCGGGTGTACAAAGAATGGAGGAAGGAATAAAAGGCGTAAAGAGCAGATTGAAGGAGTTAAAGGATTGCGTTGAAACGAAAAAGTGAGAATAGCAAAAGAGTGCAATAACGAGAAAATCACGACAATTGAAGCTTGAGGATGGAAAAAAGAGAAGAGTATAAAAGGAGCGAGAGGGTGGGGGCGTTTTCTTGAGGGAGGAAGAAAATTTAGGGAGGAAAGGAATGAGAAGGGATAATGGAGAGATAGAGAGACTGAACAAAGAGCTCAATAGAGGGATGGAGAAAGAGGTAGAAAGCTGAAATAAAAATGTTTATATGAATTATATGGCAGTTAGAGACGAGTGTTGAGTTTTGTAGGCATTCATTATCATGAGGGCAGTCTCTGAAGACACATATCAATCTCTGTGGCGGTCTATTTATATCTGTCTGTCGGCATACATCTCTTGTTTCATCTGTCCACCCATCCACCCACCCATCCATCCATCCATCCATCCATCCATCCATCCATCCATCCATCCATCCATTAAGCCATCGCTCTTTTCGTCCATTCGTCGTCCGATTGTCTATCTTTATTTTAACCCCATCTTCTGTGATCACATCGGTGGCTGTAATCAACATGCACCAAAGCTGGTTGAAAACCAACCGATCTTCATTCGCGATGAATTATAAAATGCAATAGCCAAATCTGAGAGTCTGAAATACGAGTAATATCTCAAGGTAGTCAGTTATAGTTCTATAAAGGTTGAAGAGTTTAGGAAATGAAAGAGAAAAGTGAAAGTGATGAAAGGAGAGGAGGAGAGAGGGATGGGCTAGGTGGCCTGACAGGGTAATAAATTGATCATTCATAAATATCCACTGATCCGTAAACTCATGTGGATGCAGGGTTCCAGAATTAACTAGAAAAATCTACCAGCCTACTGAAGTGTTCACCTATACTGACATGTACAGAAGACGACCGATAGCTAATATTACTATAGGCTTTAATGGAATTTAGTTCAGCTATTTTATTTTTAGAGTTACATTTGATGTTGCTGCTTTCTTGGTGCTTCTAAACTTCCATAGCCCAAAGTGACGTAGTTGATATACTTTAAAACTGTCTTCAAGAGACTGAAAGCTGAGAATATGTTGGTTGTTTTACTTGAAACAATAAGTTAAGAACTTATACTTTTGAGACAAACTAACTTTTAATCAACATAAGTGACCCGACAACACGTTCATGAATATACATTCAACTCTGTCTTGGACAGTTTCATCAACATTTTTAAACTCTGCCCCGAAAAATGTTAACTGTCTTGATCAACCCGAACCCAGCGCCAAACATATCATACTTATTGTATTCTGCGATGAAGTCCCAAATCATGGATTATTGACAATAAGAAAGGTTCGTTCCTGAAGACTGGGATATGGTGTCTTAAATATAACGGTAGACATGTCTCCTTCACATTGAAGTTGTCTTGCTTCAAGCATAGGAAGGAGACAGAGATATGTAGATAGGAAAAGCATTCGTCATTCACGGATTGCTTTGTTCTTACACGCACATATGAAAGGCAGCAAAAACAGCATAGAACTACCAAGAGAGATGTGTTCCAGGCTGAGGTGGACAAGTACACGTGTATGGAATTGACAGGAGATCGCATGTTAGGAAAACTGTCTTCAATATTCCCAGTCTGCCTTCTTGATCTCGATTCACAAGCTGATCACAAGAACTCTTACACACGCTTGCTCCTTGAAAAGAACTCGTACGAGGGGCTGGAGAGAGGGAAGAAGTCGGAGACAGATTAGGAAAGGGTAGGGGAGAGCAGATGGAGTAAACCAGGAAGAAGAAGAATGAGTGAGTGACGGAATGAGTATGAGTGAGTGAGTGAAGAAGTAAGAGAATGAATGAGTGAGTGAGTGAGTCAGAGACAGAATGAGTGTGTGTGTGAGTGAGTGGGTGAACGAGTGAATGAATGAGCCAGTGAGTGAGTAAGTGAGTGAATGAGTGAGTGAGTGAGTGAATGAGTAAATAAGTGAGTGAGTGAGTGAGTCAGTCAGTCAGTCAGTTAGTCAATCAATCAGTCAGTCAGTCAGTGAATGGAATGAGTGAGTGACTGAGTGAATACGAATGAGTGAAGGAACGAGTGAATCAGTCAATCAGTATGAATCAGTGAGTGTGAGTGAAAAAAAAGAGACAGTCAGAAAGAAATAAAGAAAAAGAAGAGAGAGAGAGAGAGAGAAGGATGGAAACTTTAGAGATAGCGAAAAAGTGTTTGTGTGTGTTTAGCGCTGGCTAATCTAATTATTTCACACAAGATTGAAGAGTAAGGGAAGGCAGAGCAGTGGAGAGGGGCAGGGAGAGGAGGTGATAAGGCGAGAACAGGGCAGGTTTATCAAATGCCTGATCAATGTCCATTGTTTATGCCTGACTGGAAGCCTAGCATCTTGAGAGGCTGAGAGGCTGGCCCAGATATGAAATAAGAAGGGAAAAAAGAAATGGAGAGAAGGAACGGCACAGAATTATGGCCAAGCCAAATTAAAGAGCCATTGGCCCCAATTTGTTCAGCGTCTCTCGAGTAATGTGGAAACGTTTATTTAGTGATAGATTTCTGATGTTGAACAATGTGCTGGACATAAGGATTGTTGATGTCTGAGATCTTTCGAAAACACCTGGCGCTGGGCTCAACAATCGCCGGCTGGACATATGAGGCTTTGTTGATGGCATTATTTTTGCCTTTTCCTGACAGGACGTCGTATATCCACACCTAGGCCAAATCAAGGTTTTGTCAGATTCGAATTCCCGATGTCAGGACGTATCTTTTGTTTTTGGTCCCATGCCTGTATCTATTTTTATATTTGAATCTGTAATATAAATGTTTTTTATAGAGTAACAGATGAAACGGTTTTCTTTGGCTCTCCTTTAAACTTTGATGTTCTAATATGCGACGTTTTATCAGAAAAGGGCAGATTTTTCCTAGACCTAAGTTCTTCAATGCTTTTTCGCGGTTTTCTGGGCTTATTTCCAAAATGAATCTAAACTTGTCCTATTGTAATCATTAATTTTGTTTTGTTACGCTTCTGCGTTATTTTTAGCATAACAAGTAAGAAGAAACTTTCAGATTATTGTTTCAAATGTTATTCAGGCAATCATGAAGTTTATTTCTCTCATTTTTGACAATTAATGGGGAAAAGATATTTGGACAGAAAATGGCAACAATAACCGTTCTTCTCCATCGTAAACAAGATTTATCCTGTCGGTATCTTTAGCTCTTATTAGGAACAACAACAAACAAATCGAGTGGTTACAAGACTAAATTTGGACCGTTAAGGACTGTAAGATTATACTGGAAGAAACGGCTTAATAGTGCGGTAGTCACTCCCACTGATACAGAATACTGAGAACAATGATACTGGAAATTAAAGGATTACATAACATTATTTTCCCATCACAATAACATCGAACTAAACAATTCTGGTATCTTTAGGCTACGATTGGTGATGAAAAAAAAAAAAAAGACTATTGTATTCTATATTTCTGTTTTTCTGTATTTCCTCTGTGGAATCGTAAAATGTCTGTCTAGTGTCTTCAATGACCAGACATTAGAAAATATCGATCGAATTAGATTGTAGATATATATTGCCCAATAATTTGAAGCCATAAATATGAAACGGCCTGTTTATAGCAAGTTGGAAGCGCAATGATAAGAAACGACAAAATTGCCCGTGACTGAGTTATTTAGGACAGTTGCCAAAGGTTTAAGTATGGACGAAAGACATAATCACATGTCACAGACTTCATGTGACTTCATGGAGATAAGGGGAGAGAAAAGGTAAGACAGGTATGAAAGAGAGTGAGAGAGAGACGGGGATGGGGGGAGGGTGAGAAGAGGGGAGAGAGAGAAAGAGAGAAGAGGGCAGCAGAGAGGAGAAGAAAAAAAAAACGTTAGTAGAGAATGAGAAAGAGCATGGCATTTTCGAGAATCAGATAGATAGATAGATAAAAAGACAAAGAGAGAGGGCACAAGAAGGAAAGAAAAGACAATGCGAACAAGCCATAAAAAAGGACAGAGTGAAAGAGAGAAATGGAAAAAGAGAGGAAGAGAGAGAGAGAAAAAGAGGGACAGAGGACATTAGAAACAGACATTGGGAGAGAGACAGGCGCGGAGGATAAATGGAAGAGAAAAAGAGAGAGAGAGACAGAGAGAGACAGAGAGAGAGAAGGGGGGGGGGGGAGAAAGAAGAGCAAGAGAGACTCAAGCAAAGCACTACACGTAAGACTTACCCAGAAATCTTGGGATCGCTCCGGGCTTTACAGTCATAAAATAATAGCATAGCTGCACTATAAATAGTTATTTATAGTACATCTATGAGTAACAACTAGCAAACACAACACAGGAACGAGAATTCGACAGAGGATGTTCATCCTCATAATCAGCTATGTACCCTGTCCCTTGAAGGACTGGGTCAGGATGAGGATCTGGACTTTGGCCTCTGAAGAGGGAAGGGATGGGGTAGTGGTGAGTGATGGTGTTGTGAGTATGCATTAACCCTTGGGTGTGCATGTGTCTGAATCTATCTATCTATCTATCTATCTATCTATCTATCTATCTATCTATCTATCTATCTATCTATCTATCT
>JBCEWB010160644.1:0-10461 GCA_039654565.1 Peronia peronii
TCTATCTATCTATCTATCTATCTATCTATCTATCTATCTATCTATCTATCTATCTATCTACCTGTCTATCTATCCATCTATCTGTACGTCTGCCTGTCTGTCTGTCTGCCTGCCTGTCTCTTTCTCTTCCTCTCTCTCTCTCTCTTCCTCTGTCTCTGTATGTCTCTGTCTGTCTGTCTCTCTCTGTTCCTCTGCTTCTCTCTTCTTCTGTCTCTCTTTGTTTCTGTCTGTCTGTCTATCTGTCTGTCTGTCTCTCTCTCTCTCTCTCTCTGGGACACAATGGAGTAAGAAAATGTTACTTTGTTTATACTCCTTAGACATAAACTGTCTGTGCTGGTGCATTAGCAGTTTCAACTGAGGCTCCTAAGGTTAAGGCTGAACGGCAAAGCATTATTTAGAGCATCAGAGATAGCAACATATTTTCAAGATCACTAGCCTTATTTGGGTGATTTTTTTAAAAAGGAAACAAACAATCCCGATTTGAAATAAAATGGCCCATAGGCGTGATTGATGACGCACTGTATTTTCAATCCAGTTTTTTGAAAGAATGATTTTCTCTGTCAATGGACGATTTATCTTCTTCATTAAAGTTGCGAAACTGGAGATTGGGGAAATCTCTGAGCATCATACATTAAAAAGTTTCTGTTCATTCAGCTCTCCAGTGCCAGATAAACGTTATAGTTACCTCTACCAAACTTTCTTGAAATTGTCGAAATGCCTCAGTCTATCTTGAAGTTTAGTCTATCGCCATGCTTGATCCTTATTTTATGAGCCATTGCCTTGACTTCACTGATACTTGGAAGAGAACGTTAGTCAAACCATGGTATTCTGTGCTAATGGGACATAACAAGACGCTAAGTTCATCATATTTTCGCAAACCGGAATTGCATCATAGAAAAGTACAATAATTTTGGGCCATGGCTCATGTGCAGCATGATATGTAAAACTGTTGGATGAGGAAGTGATTTATCTTTTTGGAAACTATCCATTCCTCTCGCTAGGGTTTGGAAGTTTGGAAAATCAATTGATTCTAAATACCTACTCTTCCTACTACCATTTTTATCTTGGATCCGCCAACTTGCTGACTTAATAGCCTATCCAGTTATCTTCCCACCTAATAATGTATTTATCTGTTTACCTGTGTGACAATGATAAGGTGTGATTTTGAAGATAACGTTGATATCAAATTTGAAACGCACTCTTTTGTTTCCTTCCTCGTGGTCACAGATCATTAAATTTCTGATAGAAATGTCTGTCTATTTGATTTCAAACTCCCCAATGTCAACCGTAGGACGCATTTCTCATAGCACATATCTGAAGTAAATGCCTCAGTTACTGACCTGTCTAGCATTTCCAGAGATCATCTCCGGTTCCTGATATGGCATGCATCAAGTACATGTTTTGATCAATGCATCTGTCTTCCAAATTATGCCCGAAGCACATCTCTCGTTCAAGCAAAGAGAATGTTAATATAAGATTGGAGGGATATGGGCGCTTTGGTGTACATGTTTCCCAGGAGGCTGAGAATGTTTGTAAGTGCTTCTGTTGGGGCCGTCTGGATAATAGTAATAGGTTTTTAAAACGTCATAAGCATGTGTGTTAGGAGGAAAGCGCTATATAAATGCCATCTATTATTATTTGACTTTGCTCAACTCTATTTTCTGTTAATCTCAACCAGTAAATCCATGCATTCTCTTCCAGGTGTTTTGGTGGGTAGTTGCGAGATTTAACTCGTGAAAGTGTTTAGAGAATGATAGTATTCATCGTGATCGAATTATAATTGAGTTGACTGTCTTTCTATTTCCAGCAGCCCCTAGAGGCCATCTCAGGCCCGCTGCAATGTTACCCAGTACGGCTGAAGCCAGGGCAAGATATTTACTCTACATTGGTGGACTTTGTACGAGGTAATCGGCTTACCTCGGCATTTGTGCTCACTTGTGTAGGGAGCGTGACGCGAGCTCACATCCGCATGGCCAATGCTGAAGTGGTAAGCGGGCGCTTTTATCTGTTGTTATTTTTGCTATTGCTATCAATGTTATTACACGTATTAATTATTTATTTAGATTTGAGTAGTATGGAGGGGTGATTATATTGATGTATCTTCCCTTACTCATACTCCATCCATCTGTTCATCTATCCATCCAACTATTCATCCATCCATCCATCAATCCATACATCCAGCCACGATCTATCCATCCATCCATTCATCCCTCAGTTTATTCATCCATTTCTCCCCCCATTTATTCATCCGTCCTTCCATCTGTCCGTCCATTCATCCATCCACCCCTCCATCTGGATCCATCTGTTTTCTTTATATCTGTTTGTCTATCAACAACCTATTCACTCATGTACTTTCCTGTATGAATGTTCTTAACCACCTGTTTATCTGCCCATTTATCGGTCTTTCTGTCACTTTATCTATCGAAAGATGCTATTAATAACTATTTGGATAGCTGATCTATGTGTGGTATGTTTGACGATTTATGTATGCATCTTCTTTTTTACTTGCCTACTACATGACTTTCTATCTCTCTATCTGCTCATTTCATTGCCGGCCAGCCTTTCTGTCTGCCTGCTGTTTTTCTATAATTTGTCAGTTTGTCTGTCTATATATTGTTTATATCTATCTGTTTGTCTCCCTTTCATTATTGTAATTCTACTTTTGTTCTAGTTCAGTTACTGATCTACTTATTGATTCATTCATCTGTCCATTTTTATGTTTATATTTTATCTGATATTCAGTCTACCTTCTCAGTTATCTAAATCTGTCTGTCCACTCTACAGACCAAACATTATGAGGGACCATTTGAAATCGTTTCCTTAGTAGGCACACTCTCTGGTGGAGAGACCGGACATTTGCACATCAGCTTGAGTGACGAACATGGCGATGTCATCGGGGGTCACGTAATGGGGGATTTGATCGTGCACACAACAGCAGAGATTGTGATTGGCTGCTGCAGTGGGGTAACTTTCACCCGATTGGAGGATCCAGAAACGGGATATGACGAGTTGATCGTGGAACATTCCAGACAGAATTTAAATTTTGGTGTGTCTAAATAAGTGAAAACAAAAGATTATATGCCATGATAAGGAAATGGCTATGTTCATTTGGTGTTCGATTCCTTTGGGCAGCCTCAGCTGATTTGCTCTATCAGGTGGAAATGGTAAACAGCAAGTTGAAGATTTCACATGCACTATTTACTATGTTCTGAGTTCGCCGTCAGTCAAGGCATCTTGTATATTTATTTGTATTATTATTATTTTTTACATTTTCATAAAATCTCTTTCTTTATTCTTTATTGTAATTAGATACAAACAAAAGTTTGTCCTGAGCGAAAAAAAAATGACGTTAAATCCTACAATGGAAACAAGCACATTGATTTGCTTCTGTTTGTTTTACATTGGCAAATAGATTGAGACAGAAACAGTATTAAATTGTAAAGCAAAACAAACAAAAAAAAAACTATCTGTCTGAAAATGTGCAATCTTTTTTTTTTTTTAACAATGAACACTAAGCTTTTTTTTTTTTACTTTTTGTAGGGCCTCCTTTTTGAGAGCCCAAGACTATTTCAGCTGCATGATCTGTGTTATGTTCCACTGCAATTCCAACACTGGAAAACGATTTTGTCTTGAACTTCTTTCCATGGCGACCCAAATATCTGCATTTTTACTTAGCCCTCTAAGATCTAGGATAGTTATTTAAAAAGAAATCGGTACTATGTAATGCCCTGAAATACTCGTGAATTTTCATGGAAGATCATTTGTGGTGACGGAATACTGGTATCAGTTAAAAGTTATATGTTTTAACATCATATTCTGGTATACAATGTTTCTACGTGGTCTTATCAGCTTGCGGAAGTCATTCCTACCCGTGCATCATGTATGTCACTGTAAGCTGTAGATGACATAGGTAATTAATTCCAGACTTGTTTATCCAAGGGAGTGCAGACAAAAAACAGACAAATACACTGTGTCTGTTATGACTAAGGCATTAGCTAATGTGTCATGGGACCAATACATTGCCTATCTATATTGCCTTTCCATTTTCATATCTGCCTTATAATTATTTGGCTAATGCCACAGTTTTATTCTGCATGCATTTATCAAAAAGCGTGTCAGTATGGTCAAAGAATAAATGTTTGCTGTAGCTTGTTCCCACTATATCCTTCTCTTATTTTAGCCAGTAATGCTGTGTTCTGCCATCATATCTAAACTACAGTTGATGAAATCTGCACATTATTTCATGCGTCAATATCTACTAAGATATAAATAACTTAATGTGAGTAATGGTCTATACTGTGCCATACATCTCAAAAATCTTTTTTTTCTTCAATGTTGGCAGGTGTTTTTTTTTTTCTTCTTGGCCCTCTCTCCCTCATCTCCAGCTAATCCCTCCGAAGTGTAGCGTTTTCTCCAACAGATGTTCTTTGACTTTTGGTGTCTTTTCCATTTGGTAAATTGATCACAGCATGTTTGAGAATGTGTAGCACAATTTAAATTACATAATTACAAATAGACATGTCATTGTGCATTTCTATAAGGCCTTCCCTTTAAATATTATGAGTCAGTATTATCAGTAATATAATAGAATGGGCATTTTATGCAAATATCATCCATAGTCAAGTTGTCATATACCTCATCACGCCCATCTTACTTTGTCATTTAAATGAACTTTCTGTGTCTTTTGTTTCTTTTGTTTGTTTACTTTTTCATCTCCTTCTTCTCAGTTTTTCTTCTCTATCATTCTTCTCTTTCTTTCAATCATTCCTTTGTCTTGGCTTGATGTAGTGCACATTTGCACATCATCATGATCATAGCGCCTGCCCAAGTCAGTTGAGGTGGTTTTGAGAAAACTCAGAAAAGACTGTTGCACCTAAGTCAGTGGTTTAAGAGATGCAAATGAAAAAATAAAGTCAATCCAACTTTTACCTCTTTTCTTTTGGAGAGTTGCTCGAAAATTTTATTTATTTTTTTTTTAACGAGCACTACATGGTTTCTATGCTGCATGCATGGCAAGTTATTGTTTATTATTGTAAATACTATTGGCTCAAAGTCATTGTAAAAAAATAATAATAATGAAAAACATACGCACTTGTGTTATTATTACAAAAATGTATAACTTGATGCACTATGCATTTTAATTTGAGGCAGTGAGGCATTTTCTATACATGATTATTGTGTTCTATATTGATGCAATATGAAAAGATTGAGTTGATGTGAACTGCAAAGAACTATCTTTTGCCTTGCTTCATCATTTTTATTCAAGTCTTATCTTGTCTTTGCATACGCTCTGCCATTACCAAATATGCACATGCAACTATATGTAAAAAATAACTTGCATTTATATGACATTTATTCTCATCTGGTGCAGACTCAAAAGCCCTTTACAATCTAAAAATGAGACTTATTTTACATCCAATTTTGCATGGAAGTTTATGTCTGAGAGGATGCCAGGAAGCACATGACAGCATTGTTCATATTGTCAAGCATAGACAAAGTGTATTGTAAATTTAACTATGACTTATGAAGTCAATGGCTATGATGTGGGTCATTATTATTATTATTTGTTTGGGCAGCTGTTGTTACTTTTACATTTGTTGCTGTACATAATACTATCTACTGGCCTACTGAGTCAGCCAGACTAACCCAGACTGGTAGACAGACACAGACCTAAATGATATAGATCTATAGATATCTTTCATGAACTGCCCAGGCCCAGGGCTTGTTTATGTAGCTCCCCTTTTTTAACTACATATACACATTCAACCCAAGTGGCCAGCTCTGGCTGCAAATCAAAGCCTCTCCAAACTCACAGTATCATAATGACAGTCCAATTCTGCATTTCCCATTAACACTAACATCATTATAGTATTGTTTTGCTTCAAATTATACTGATTTTATTAATGTGGATGTTTATAATTCACTCTGTTCCTCTTAAAACCAAAATTCTAAAGGGATAGTTTGAAATCAGATTTTAAGCACTAAAAGGGACACACAATTTTCCAACTGAGTAATGTAATTTCTTATGATGGTCTTCAATCATTACTTCATGAAAAATAAATTTTTCTACTCATGGCCTGAGGATGATTTTTAACATGATGAATTACCAGAGGAAACAAAAATATCCAGATTTACTTTGTAAATATCAAACAACGCTTTTAATATACAGGCCTAGGTCAATGTTAAATTATATCTGGGTTGAAACTTAAAGTATTAGGACAAATAGTATAAGATAAAAAACTGATGTGACATGTGTGCTGATAACCATAACATAGACAATCGTTTCAAGAGACCTATGTGGTATGTGTACATATATTTATCAATATCCAGTCTATCCTTCTTTATAATATATCAGCGAGTCACTATAATGTCCAGCCATCATTTTCAAATCTTTTTGTCGTTTCCTGCATTTTTTACTCTTCACTCTCTGTGGGATATATATAAAGTATATAACTAATAATTGTGAGATTTTCAATAAAGGGAACTGGACAGGTCAGAGAAAAGATTTACATGTATTGTGCTTTCACAAGAACTTATCCTGTCAGAGACACTAATCTGCACAGGTATGTTCATGTAATGTATAAAACATTGACATCAGCATTGAATAGACAAGTGTGGTTGGGCTGTTGTATCACAAGATTGAGATTCACAATTTTTTGAAAATGATGCAGCTCATTACGGAAGCTATAAATGTTACATCATTGTATTGTTCTTGTGTTGTGTTAATCATGTTTTATGTCATTGTTCTGTGTGAAGGCCATGGCATTATCCATTTCAACTTTAATACCTCCAGATCAATATAATAATTGTCACCTTTGAAAAAAAAAATCCTTGGACTGCTTTTCTACCAGTCAATTATGGTAATATTCCATTTGTTATGTTAGAAACATTACTGGAATTTAGTTTATTTACATTTTTTAAGTATCACTTTTTGTGAGATAGATTCTGACCTATTCCTTTCACAAAACCTTTGTTAACCACACTCACTAACACTAGCTCCTAGTGCTTACAATATTGTTGGCTTGTGCACTATGACTTGCATTCCTGCATAAAACCAGTCTTTGTATTTTATTTATTAATCTATTTATTTATTGATATATTTTATTATTTATTATTTGTTTGTTTAACTATCATCTGTTTTTATCAAGACTTGATTTATTTCTCCATTTATTTATTTTTTATTTAGCTTTCTCATTTTATGTTATTTTTTATATGTTTCTCACTGCACGTTTTAACGAACAAATAGATGTTATATATATATATATTTAAAATGTATATATTGCTCAAAGGGGACCAGATTGTTTCTCCCAATTTAGAAGAAAATTATGGAAAACATATGCATACTTTTGTACTGATTAATAGATTATTTAAGATTTCAGATTATATATATATATATATATATAAACAATCATAATTCTGCCAAAACTAATGGCTCCATTAATCTTCCAGTACCTTGTGAATAATCTTAGTTTACATTTATATGTCCCCCCCACCCCCCCAAAAAAATACTGACATTTTAAATGCTTATTTTGCTAATTAAAATATTTATTTCTAATCAGTTTGTTATAAAAATATGACTGTGCTTTTAAATAACAGAATTTCAAAAATAATGTCCTTGTTTGAGTTGAAATTGTTATTCACACTTATTATTGAGCTCTTCACATTTTGATATGAAAACTTTCTTTTATACAGTTCAGTTGAAATAATGAATAAAAGTTCTTATATTGTACAATTATTATATTGTGTATGTAATTATACTTGATGCAAGGATAACCACAAAGAAGAAACAAGGAAGAAAGGAAGAAAGAAAGACAGAAAGAAAGATAGAAAGAATTAAAGAAAAGAAAGAAAGAAGAAAAGAAAGAAAGAAAAAAGAGAGAAAGAAAGAAAAAGTGCAGCAATTCAAGGTCCCAGAAGAAAAGGGAGGCAGAATACACTGTACGTACTAAACGTCATTCTTACACAGTCAATAGTGGAATGGTACTGACGACTTCTTTCCGATTACCACTTCAGACTTTGAGTTGTTGTTCTCTTGTGGCTGCTCCAGCTGCTTTTTCCTAATATAATCAATGCGGGACGTAGTCTGTGTGATGTTTGTCCCGCTGTCACAGAATCCATCCATCCATCCATCCATCCGTTCGTCCATTCCTCCACCTGCCCGTTCGTCCATCCGTCCGTCCGTCTCATCCATCCATCCATTCATCCATCCATCCATCCATCCATCCACCCATCCACCCATCCATCCATCCATCCATCCATCCATCCATCCATCCATCCATCCATCAATCCAGTCATTCAGCCAGAATGGTGTATCCATTCGTCCGTCTACTGGTTCCTCTGCCTATCCATCTACCCATCTGTCTAGCCGTCTGTCAGCCCCACTGATTGGCTGTCAGCCTGCCTATCCATCCATCCATCCATCCATCCAGACATCATCCAGGCACCCATCCATCCATCCATCAATCCATCTATCCATCCATCTATCCATCCATCCACTCATCCATCCGTCCATTCATCCACCCATCCATTCATCCATCCATCCATTCATTCATCCATCCATCCTTCCATCCATCCATCCATCCATCGATCCATCAACTTATGCGTCATTTCACCAGGTTTGTCATTAGGCTGCCTATGTATCTACTCTAGTTTTTGCCTTGTTGAGTAATATTGAACCTCAAATCAAGAGAAATTGAGAGAGAGAGAGAGAGAGAGAGAGAAAGGCGGGTGAATCCACAGTAAACAGAATAGAATCCATCAGCCTTTTCCTTCTCTCTTGATTCAGCATGATCAGTAAGGTCAGTGTGACTCAAAGCAGGCGGCTGAGAATCATCAGGCTAGTCTTTCCTTAGTAGTGGAGATGCCCCTAACCAAAACCCAAGGCTAAAAATGTCCTTAGAAAGTAACGTTTATTTGCGGTATATTGGTCCCATTGTTTTTGCCACCTCGATTTTAATGAAGCCATTGATAATTGTTTGAATTCTGGTGACACATGTCCTTATTCAAAGGATCCAATGTTAAGCCGACTGTGGAGGTAGAATCCGCTACCATCTCCAGCAATGCCTACATGAATCGGTAGTCAGCAGACGATCAATCGATATTATTGTCTCCCGCTGGATAGGAAAAGACTGTGGCTACTTTGCAAAATGAAAATGTTATATTCCGGTATAATTTAACGGTTCCATTGTCTTCCAGTGACTTTACTTTCCTGTTTCTCCCTCCGGCTTTCATGCGAGTGATAGCTTTGGCTAGAATGAAGACGGTCAGTATCCACATGTATACATCTAATTTTTATATTGAGCGAGAAAACAACACAACAACAACAAAAAAGGTATCAAAACCAAAAAAAGTATATAAGTTTAACTATTAGTATTAAAATGTACTTCATAGAATCTTAAACACAGATTTTCTTCTCTCAGCGCATTTATTTGTCATATTATTATGTTTCTGAAATGGGCATTTCTCCTTTCAAGTTATAAGTTTCTAACTGATTAAAAAATTGATTGATTGATTCTTTTTTTTATATATAAAAATATTTTTTAAGTCCCAGTGAAATTTGTCATTTAATTCTGTTGTGTGTGTGTACGGTTATTTTTGTTTGTTTGTTTGTTTTGTTTTTGTTTTGTTTTGTTTTCTGATCTTTTTTGTTGTTGTTGTTGTTTTGTTGTTGTTTGTTGTTGTTTGTTTGTTTGTTTGTTTGTTTGTTTGTTTTGTTGCTATTGTTATTTTTTGCTTCGATCCTTTAACCATCAACAGATACCATTGAACAGCAAAGGTTTCTATAACGATAGTTATTTATTTAGTCGTGTTTGGAAATGATAGCTTAGGCCAGAGGACGATATAGATCTAGTACCAATGGAAACGATAACTTTGACCAGAGGGCGATATAATGCGAGTACATTCCTACCTTAATGTACTTTACAAGGAAAGGTATTCCTAATTCATACATGCAAAATGTAATAGTTGACCAGATCGACCCTTTTAATATAATTATTGTGTTGGATGGCATATTGACCAATTACTAGAAGAAGAGTGAGCCCGGTATCTCCTTTCAGTCGATCTGTTATCAAATCATGAAAAACGATTCTAGTCCACATAATTTAGGTCAAGGCCTCCAGACAGCTGATGAGGCAGTTTGCACATTATTTAATTCTCATGGTATGGTTACCATGACAACCCGGCTTAGCTGACAGTGCCAATGGATTGTGCATTGTTTTGTTGACAGAGCTGCTGTTTTGTTTTTTGATTGTTACATTGTTTCGTGTTGATTTTGTTTGTTGGGAGCTAGGAACTGATTTTTAAGCCGGCTGGGTATTTTAAGTTTATATTTGTTTTAAAAAATTCTGTTACTCTAGAATCTGTCTGCCCGTCCGGATGTTCGTCGGTCCGTCTGTCTGTCTATCTATCTATCTATCTATCTATCTATCTATCTATCTATCTATCTATCTATCTATCTATCTA
>JBCEWB010160655.1:0-10461 GCA_039654565.1 Peronia peronii
CATACATACATACATACATACATACATACATACATACATACATACATACATACATACATACATATATACATACAAACATACATGAATACATAGTTACATACATACACCAACATGTATGTTTTTCAACTTTCTCTGACATGAAAACAGGAACTACAAAAGCGCGGCGGATTTTGGACGGGCGTTGCAGTTGGTGCAGGGGCTGTCCTCCTACTCGGCAGATCTTCAGAGACGAAGACATCATCAACTGAGCAGCAGTCTCGAGCCATGGACGCTGTACGCTCTGCCCGGACAGTGCGGCTCATCCGAGATGTGCAGAAGAGGAAAAGCTGGTGGCGCAAGTTTACAAAGAAATTAGGAGATGCAGCATTGAAAGCGGCCCCTGGTATTATCCTCACCGCCGCCGGTAAATGATCCGTGGCCAGTTTTATATGACGAGTGCATGTATGAGACGAAGCAAAACAATACATAAACATTACACATAAATCTCCCTTATTGCTTAAGATAAATAATGTCGTGTTAAGTGGTTGAATGATTGAGAGGAAAATGAACTAAGTACACGTGTTTGTTTATCCATTTGTTGTCTGTCTTTCTCTTTATTTGTTTGTGTCTCTGCCTATTTACTTCATTGTCTGTGTATTGGCTTGTCTGCCCATCTATTAGTCTTCCTGTCTGCTCGTCGGACTAGCATATACCTGCAAAGCTTCTGTTTATCTTTCTATCTGCATGTTTGTTTGTCAGTGTGTCAGCCTGCCTCCTATCTGTGTTTGTCTAGAGTTTATTATCTTTTCTCTCAATCTACTTTCAAGTTTGTCAGTCTGTTGGTCAGTCTGCCGTCCACTTGTCTATGCTTCCCAGTTTGTCTGTCTGTCCGTCTGCTCCACTGGTTGTCTACCTACTGATGTCTTGTCAGCGAAATGACCAAAACACATCATCTACGGAATCTTTGAATTAACGGATCCTTATGACCTCTGATATGCCGCCATTTTGTTGACTCAGTTGACAAGCGTTGTATCTCCATGGCATGCCACCAGTGTGAAGATCACTTTAGTATTTTGCTCTAATTAACTCAAGCGATCGTTATTGAACTTTGGTTACACAATTTTCACTTTACATCAGTGCTACGTCCAGGCACGGTGCCCAAATTGTGGTGTAAGTTAAGGACTAGAGATAAACTTATCTCCAATTTGTATAAAAATGGACATACACCACTTGGAAACTGAAGCGACGATTTGCTCTTGTAAGGTGTTTTATCCGGGACTTGCCATAGTGTATCACCTCGTTCGATAATCTTCATCCACGGGTATTCATATTCCCTTTAACATCTTCAAGTACATGAAAATATTAAACGAAAAATTAAAAACACGCCCAAAATAAGTTCTGTTTATAAAGACAGGAATGGAAGTGGATAACATTAATGTGGAAGACTTACATATTCGGTGCAATAAAATAAATAAAGTGAGTCACATGGAAGTTGAAATTTTGACACCTATCTGTTTTCCATGGAGAGGAGATGGTCCTGCATATTGCTCAATTTGAATCTTAAAGATATCTTATCTCTTGTTGTTGAATACTTTGGACCCTCCACGCTTACTGACATTGGAGAATGATACTCCAAAGCTGTCTCTATGGACGATTCGTGCTATATTTTATAATCCAATGACATACTGGATAATAAAAGATTGTGACGTTCAAAACCCTTCCATACCTATGACTTAAGTTTAAAAAAAAAATATTATTAGAAAAGTCCCTAAAAGATGTCAACACTTAGGTAATGATTTCAGCCTCCAGTTTAGTTTTTTTCTTGTTTGTTTTATTTTTGTTTTTCCCATTTTTTAAGTTTCTTCATTTCAGTTATTCAATATCTCGCATGTAAACCCCAACAGACAAATTTGACATTACCTACAAGTTTTGTGGGCAGAAAGACACAGGTTGGACCATCACAAGCCTCGACTACTGCCATGTCAGGCTGAGGACAACAAACTGAATTGCTTAATTCGCCACAGGGTCGTCCTTCATAGACATTAATAGACATAGTTTTACACCTGTAAGCATGACTATGTCTGTCTTCATCCATGTAAGTGTTCTGATGACAAGGACGACATGTCTCGGTAGCTGGGTCTAAAAAGTGGCCTCGTCCACAGACCTTGACACATTCACCGTGTTCCATACCGCTAACGAGATAACCTTCACCAGGAGGTTGAAAGACGTATATAGAACGTAACATACCGCTAAACTGTCGTGAGTAGCCCTCTACACAGTCAATAACTGTTGGATATGTGGCGTTACAGGGACGTACAATGTTCTCGCTCTGAGACTTTGGAATTTCACAGTTTTTGCAGTGAATGTTGATGTGATTTCGCTCTTCCATGTAGGTGCTTTGTGGACAAGGTAAACACTGGTTTTTGTCCATATCGAAAAATTGCCCAAATCCACACTCTCTTAAACAAACTGGATGGCCGTCCCTGTTGATATAAACAGCATACCATCCCCGGGGGGAACAAACGGTGTCATGATATGTCTGACATGCACGCTTAGGAAAGTGACACTTGGTACAGGGTTGACAATGACCCCTGTTCTCAGGTAGGATGGCTGTGTCCGATAATATCCATATATACAGTGGATTTCTGTGTCGTGAATTACATTACAAGGAGAGACCAACTTCTCTAAATCTGGGTTTTGAACAGTTGTACATGGATAACATTTCCTTTGCTTGTGTTTCTCTTCTGGCATGAAAGTTCCAATGTCACACCACAAACAAACATCTGGACCTTTAAATGGACTGTAGAATCTCATCCCCCTATGACATATGTCTGCCGACTGTCCCAGGTATAAGAAGAACAGGTACAGAACGGTCAAATAAATCCACCAGCTTCTTTTCATCATTGTCGTGTGGTAATCAGCGGGTTTTCTGTTCATGGGAGAGACAAAATAATAATAGAGAGAACACTGACGGACGTAAGACGGTATGTAGCCTGAATGGAGCGTGCATCAGATATGAGTGAAAGTCATGTTTGAGTTGTTGAGATGTAAGCAGCGAGTAGGTAAAGAAAATGCAGCGATTTCTTCTTTATTGATATAAGCTAGCAAATAAAGGCTTCTAAAGGAGGCGAAAGAGAAGGGGGGGGGGGGGGGGGGGAGGAGGGAACGGGAGGTATTGCTTCAGTTTGGCCAGTTTCGGGTCAAAATGTTAATTTTCGTTTATTGTAGGGTTGTGTGTGTGTGTGTGTGTCAGAATACCGTAAAATTCCCTATCAAATTGAGTGAAAAGATGGTGTTCCAAATCTTTTATTAAGACCTACTGAGAAAAACAACGGAGGAATTCAACATTCGTTTTGTGGGGGTTGCAACTGTAACAAAGACGAAAAAAAAACATCTTCCCCCCCCCCCCCCCCAAAAAAAAAATCCCTTACTGGACTCTGGTCAAGGAGCTTACTTATTCACATCCAGTGAAATAAAAGGAAATGTCTCTACAAAAGTATAAAAAATATATTAGCTTATCAAATAGCAACTATAGGCATCAAGGCCTCATTCGAGACCCAAGAGCAAATCCTCCAGGAGACATGAGAGAGAGGCTTTATATTTCATATCATATAGCTATTGCCATGTCCTCTCTGCCAAATTGTAGAGCTTTGTGCATATTGAAGTTTTTGTCAATGTGGCTTTTAGTCAATAGATATTTTTTCCTCTTTTTCGATTTTTTTTGCCTTATTTTTGATCTCCTCCAAAACTTAACATATTTTCATCATATTGTGCGTACATATTTTCCTTGATACAATAAATTAAATGACAGAGGCTTTTTACTGCACCTTTTTATTTTTTGTACTTTTAAAAAAAAATGCATAAAGATGCCAATTTTGTATATATTTGATTTATGGATTTAAAAAAAAAAAACTCATTGAAAAAGATATTAATAAAACTCAAATTCCCTCGTGTAATTTTTTTAGATATTAGATGTTAAAAATGACATACAAAGCTGGGAACGATTTGGATAGGGTAGTAACAGAGGAGATAGATTTTGAAAAATAGAGCGAAATCCAAGATGGCGGTCATTTCCACGGCAGTCAGACACATTACCAAGTTTTCAGACATACTCTGAATAAGACAAACATACCAATAACATATGCACACAGTAAAAAGACATAAGGTCAAAGGCAAAACAAAACAAAAAAAACAAAAAGAAAAAATTTTCGGGTGCCGTCGCCCCTCCCCCCCCCCCCCCCCTCCCCTTTTCTCTTTAAAGATTGGAAATAAGTGACCATTGTTATGCATTAGGAAATTTTAATGTCATCGCTAACGATATTTAGAGTTATTGAAATAGTAATTTACACAACGTGACACAACAACTCTACACTTTTTGGAACTGCGAGGCGACCCCCAGTTCATCAGGGGCGAGTGTGATTTAAGTAGGTCCACATGTTAGTCAGTAACGTCAGTTTTTTAATTTTTTTTTCACTTTATTAATGAAAAGCTGCTCACCTTAAATTACAATGCCCATTTTTATTGCATTCCTTAAACTGCAATGCCTATATTTTATTGTATTTCGTCTCACGTGTAAGAAAATCATTCTTATTTCTTACCTGGATCTCTCTGTTTCATATGTGTGTACGTGTAATATTAAGCCTATAACTATCTTTCTCATTATTTACATTTAAAGGTATTGTTTCTCTGTCGTACGTTCCTTCTTGTCTATTTTTTTCTATTTTCTTTATTTCTCTTTCTCCCTATCTCTCTCTTTTTCCCCCACTCTCTTTCTCTCTCTCTCCCTCTCTTTTTTCACCATTATTGCTATTAAGAACAGAGTAGTAATTTGAAACACTGTACTCTCAGGACTAAGGTAGAGTTAATGGCATAAATGTGCTTGACGTAATCAATAGTAGACCTTTGCTAGATTTGCCAATTCAAATTGAAGAAAGCTTTTTTTTCTTTTTTTTTTCATTTTTTTTCTTTCTTGACATTGTCGTCGTCTTTTCTGTCACGGACTACGTTGGCATTGTTGTTGTTGTTCATATTGTTATTGTTTAGAATATAAATTGTAATATTCCCAACCGCCCCCTCTCCCGCAGGGGCCCGGGATATTTGAAAAGAAAATCTCTTTAGATCTTGTCATTTGAAAGAATGGTCACAAAATAAATAAATAAATAAATAAATAAATAAATATTTTTTTAAAAAAGATAATCATTAGGACAAGAAGAAAACACTTCCCTTACGCACCGGAATTTTTTCGAATTTTCGGTGATTATGTTTCAAGCAATAGAGGTGTGGAAATGAACTATTTTTCGTTTTTTGTTTAAGGGATAAGCGGAGAAACGCCGTGTTTTAGTTCAGGCTGTCTCATTAAGACATAACAATAATAAATATCTGTAATCATTCGGACAATGAGCAGATACCCATTGTGCTACTGCATTGAATGCATCCATCCCATTTTTTTTATTTAGCCCCTTTTGCACGATTTCATTACAGAGGTATGTCAGAAAATCACCCCAGTCTGTGTGTCACAGTATGGCTAACAGATTTTAGGAACATGTCAATATTTAGTGCGGACACTTAGAACACTAGGAAACTCAAAACTCAAATTTTAATTTCAAGATGAAATAGAGATGAGATGCTACAGATCTGTATCCTGGCATAAACTATAGAGACTATATAACAAAATTAAGAGGTCTGATTGAGGGTCCAATAAGTACAGGAGCTCACAAAAAGCTCCTCTCTACAGTGGAAAAAGGAAATGTTATGGTATGGCCATATGTCCCGAGCGTCAGGCCTAGCAAAAAGCACAGTCCTAGGCAGCCTAGCGGAAAACGCACACAGAGGAAGAGATGGGGGACGCAACATGCGAGATTGGTCAGGAATGAGATTTGCTGATTCTCAAAGAGCAGGGGAAAACTGAGACGACAGCAGGAGGTAGGTGGCCAAATTCACAGATCCCACCTACGACATCGACAGATGAGGTGACGTGAATAAATGGAAAATGTCAGTCAATCTATTTGTATTCCATCCCATATTCTTATTCTCAGAACAATAGACCAGTAAACGTTGTCATTTCACAAGAGTCTCGATGCAAAAGATGCCAACGGGACAGATTTAGATTTGTAGAAGTGACAAGCATCAGTCTATCTTTAAGTTTTACATTTGTAAATTGGGATTAAAAAAATATTTGTTTGAATATTCTACAGGCACCTAAACTCTAAGTTAATTAATTTGTGAAAGCAAACTATTTAGAAGGTAGATAACAAATTTATTGTCTGCCATTTGCATTGTTTTCTGTCCTCTGACTGTGGGCCTCACTGTTGTTTCAGCCCCAACTCCTTTTTAATACATGATTCATTTCATCTATTTCGTCTCCCATGACCGTTTGTGGATGAAGACACTACTCACATCCTGACAATCTTTATCCATCTGTCCCGGTCTTCAGCTAATCTCAGTGTGGTGGCCAAAGGGAGACAGGTCCATTCCTTGATGTTATCCTCCATTTCTTTCTTTCTGTCTACTTCGTCTTCTTACATCTCGTACAGGACCTTCCATGGCAGACAGAAACAAATCATATTTCAAATTCATGTAACTAGCACTCGTATTATGTCAAAACAATTATACTAGGTGTAAATCATACGTGTATTCCAATTGCTGCTCATAACGCTCTGCTCACTTCTCAATACAAAGGTCACGTCCTCCCGTGTCTAAAGGCGTAAATCGTTAGTGATGCATCGAAACAGGAATTGACAACGTTGATTGATTAAATTTGTCGTGTCTTCAGTGTCAAAGCTATAATGATATACAATGCATGGCATATGTAATATTACACTTTGTCTCATCCTCCACTTTCCTGCTTGTGTCTCATATTACATTTTCAGTTCTCTTCTCCTCATCGGACGCAACTGTATATGCATGACGATGTTTGGTGTTCTTTCTTTTTCTCTTCTCCCCCCAACCTCCCTCTATTCCTCCACTTTCCCCTTTTTCTGACCAATAAAACAAACAAACAAAAAACAAGAAAGTTGCGGATAATGTTGAAACAACTAAACAACAACAAAAACAAAACAAAACCTCACAACAACAACAACAACAACGACAACAACAACAACAACAACAACAACAACAACAACAACAACAACACAACAACAACAACAACAGCAACAACAACAACAACAACAACAAATGAAAAACAAACAAAACAAAATAAAACAAAAAAAATGAAAAACAACAACAAAAATGCAAGTGGCTTGTTTTTTTCATTACTTACAGCACCTCATTTTGCCTTGGCCATCAGAAATTCAGAAACCGGATTGATTTTTCATAGGAAATGTGTGTCTTCATGTTCAAAAACAAAAGACCTAACTGATATTTAAGTTGTTATTTGTTTATTGATATATTGTTGGATGGTAGGTGTGCTATCTACGATAAAATGAAGAGAAAAGAGAATACAATGTACAAAAATAAATACATGATGATAGATATTTGAAAAGAGACTTTTATCTTCCATTTCCTGTACAATGGTTTTCTTTGATTTTCCAAATACAGGTTTTTGAGAAAGGTCATTGTCTCTGAGCGTGACGATATGTATGTGTTTTTGTTTGTTTGTTTGTTGTTGTTGTGTGTGTGTGTGTGGGGGGGGGGGGAATAACAACTTAAAATAAAAAAAGATTAAAATGAGAGTACAGGGCATCAAATGGTTGGATTGCCTAGCCCAGGGGTTCCCAGCCGGTGAGTCATGACCTCCTTGGGGGTCGCAAAGTCTTGACAGGGGTAGCGTAGTCTTCTAGCAGTGGCTTGGAATAAATTAGTGTCAGCTCATCAATTACACCTTTATGCTCGTATGTAATTATTTTTGTTTTGTTTTTGTTTCAGTATTTCTTTCCTTCTCCATCATAGAAAATAAAACGTAAAGCGAGCTGCTGATAGCAGGGGGTCACTTGGATTTCAGGTTTTTGAGTAGAGGGTCGCTAGTGATAAAAACGTTGGGAACCATTGGCCTAGCCAATATCTCAGTCCTCAGCTTTGCTGTCACACCCACATGCACACCATGCACTGGGATATGTCCACAGGAAGCCGACCCCCCCCCCCCCCGTATTTGATTGATGGGGAGGTGAGAGACCTCAGAGATATAAGTGCATGTATTATCTGTATCAATTTGTCTCTTAACCCTATTGTTGATAGACTCCTAAATAGTGAAACTTTTGGTGACTAGATAATTCTTTTGAAATGTTATTCTTTCTTCTTATTTCTTTCATCTCCCGCTTGTACCGGTGGGTGTCGCGGAGAGATACAGTCGTCTGTCGGCGGAAAAGCGAGTGGCCTGGAGAAGGGACATGCCATGGTTTCTGAGGGTGGCAGTCGCTACAAGGTCGTCTAGGCCTTTCCCTGGTTCTCCAGTCCGAATATCTGGTGTTACATGCCTGAAGAGTTGGTTGGTTTGGAGGTAATCTTGTGAGATATCCGAACTACTTCATTCTCTGTTGTTCGATCTTTTGCAGGACTGATGTTGTTTTCATCATGTCTTCTATCACCTCATTTGTAATCTGGTCTCACCTGGTCGTGTTTACTGCTTTTCTTACGCATTTCATCTCGCAGGTGGTCAGTTTCCTCTCGAGGGTTTTTGTTAGAGACCATATTTGGCACTGGTATGACAGAGTTGGCAGAAAAATGGCATTGATGAGTTTCGCCTCGGTGTTCATGGGAATATTGGAATGTTTCAGGAGAGGGGCCAGTTGGTAATCGACTGTTAAGCTTTCTGGCATTTGATTTCGATTTCTCTATCTAGTTTGCCATCTTTCATTAAAGATGATGCCCCATTTTTTTCACTGGCTCGCTTCAACTGGATTCCATTGATGTTGATGCCCAGTTTCTTCGGCTGATTGTCGTGACCTCATTTCTGCTGATCTTCATGTCATGGTTCTCGCAGCTTGGGTTGAACTTGTTTATGTACCCTTGAAGCTGTGCCTTGTTGTTGTTCGTCATTGCCTGATCGTCAGCGAACAGGAGGTCATTGAGTGCCCCAGGGTCTGGGTTGGCCTCTTTTGTAATCTTTTTGACTTCATCGAGGTCGTCAATTCTCTCGTATTCCCACGAAGACTGTCCTTCATCGATGGGAAAAGATGAAAGTCTGACGGAGCGAAGTCAGGACTGTATGGAGGATGAGGAACCACAGACCAACCCATGCGGGCAATCCCAATGAGAATTATTTTCCTAACCTAGCAAAAGAAATTGGTGATGAATATTCAGTTGATGAAAAGCAAAAGTTGGGACTGCAAAACGGAAAAGCAAAGACTCTTCCCAGACCTCCTATTTCGGTGGGAAACTGAAAAGTATACATAGCCCTTTCGGGGCCCTTTCAGATGAGGAAAATGAGAAAGAGATACCTCTATCATAGCAAGGACTGTTTTAAACAATGAGGATGGAATGTGCCTCTCACAACTTGGGACAAAAGATGAATAAGCTTCTATTACAGATGAGACAAAGACTGAATCTTCCTGGGAAACTGATGAGTTCCATCAGCCCGATGTGGAGTGATGGAATCTCGTAACCTCAGAGAGGAGAATTTTACAGGAGAGACAAAAAACAAAACAAAAGTAAATCAAATAAGAAGATCTGTACGAATGAAAATTGCTAGTGATAAATGAAAATTCCTTTGAAAATTAATTACTACTAAGAAGTCACTTTCTACAGTTTATATGGCTATGCTGTGGCATGCGAGGTTTCATTACATTATTTTTGCCGTGATGAACCATGTAACCAGCGGGCGGGAGGGTTGCGAGGTTTCATCAGGACATAGTTTGTGGGTTGCGAATTTCCAGGCAGTTCATTTGGTTGTATGATGTGTCAATTGTTCAAAAGAACAGAAACTGATAAAGACATTTTTTTAAGACCGATTGGTTTGAGTTTGATTCCCCGCCAACTCAAGTCAAATAAATGTTGGAATGGTCGGAAGAGCAGTGGTGACTACAGAACACGAAGTGGAAATGGGTTTGGTGACATAATGTATTTTCCTTTCACCCAGCAGAATAGCGATTAGTGTAGTTTGTGTCAGTATATTTTGGCAAGCCTAGTTACTTCCATTTAACTGAGAAGCACAAATGAACATCTCTGCAATACGATTGCTGAGTTTACTAAGGAGGGTTTCAATCTTCCTACTGAAGAACAACATGTCTTCTCTGGCACGTTCGTAGTGAGGATTCTTCGCTGGCCCGGATTTCTGAATTCCGCCCAGGAGAACAGAGTTTCTAATAAACCATTCACCCAATCCAGTTGAATTTAGGAACATCTTTTTTTTACACACTGGCATCTTGTGGCCATCCTTGTTCAATGTGTATTTGAAGATTTGTGCTCTCTGCTTTTCTTCTGAATATCTTCTCATAAGTTGGTCTTTGTCCATTAGTCCAAGAATAAGGCACATCCATCCATCCATCCACCCACCCATCCATCCATCCATCCATCCATCCATCCATCCATCCATCCATCCATCCATCC
>JBCEWB010160666.1:0-10461 GCA_039654565.1 Peronia peronii
ATGGTCGTCACTTACTCAGTTGAAAATGTGTTCCTTCCCCTCTCTGCCTCCCCCCTCCCAGCCCAACCCCCCTCCCCCCCCCCCCCCCATTCACACCTTTTGAGGGATTCTTTTCATAACACAAAGGTCGTTGTGGTGTAAACCTGTAGACTAAAACTTTCGTTCATAAGGCAGACATCTCAGCATGATAGCGATCACAGGATGAGAAAGAAAAGACAAGGAGGAAGAAGAAGAAGAGGAAGAAGAAAAGAGTAGGAAAAGAAAAATGAAAAGAAGAACAAGAAGAAGAAAAGAGAGAAGGAGAAGGAAAGGGAGGAGAAGAACAAGAAGAAGGAGGAGGAGAAAAGGAAGAAGAAGAAAAGAAAGAGGAAAAGAAAGAAGCAGAAGAAAGAGGAGAAGGAGAACAAAAAGAAAAGAAAGACGAAAAAGAAAGGGAGAGGGGGAACAAGAAGAAGAAAGGGAGAAGAAGACAAGAAAGAAGAGGAGAGGGGAAAAGAAGACGAAAGGGAGAAAATGTGAAGAAGAAGGAGAAGGAGGGCAAAAGCAAGAAGATGAAAAGAAAGAGGAAGAAAAGTAAAAAGAAGGAGAACAAGAAGATTAAAAAGAAAGAAGAAATAGAAGAGAAAACAACAAGAAGAATTATAGGGGGGGGGGGAGAAAGAGAAAGAAGAACAAAAACATCAATAACAAAAGAAAAAGAGAAAAGCATCAATGGACAATCACGATAGGGTAAGAACTCCATTACAAAGCTGAAACACCGCGAAGGGTTTACCCCGCGCTCTCAAATTTCAACATGCTGCCTGTTCACCTGATTCTGTCGTTAACTGATTAATGTACATATATTTCTGTTGTTCTAGAGTCCCAAGTATTGTAGTTTGTAGCAACTCACTCAGCTTCATAGAAGTAGTGTTTACTCTTCGTCTTCACAGAAAAAGCCAGTTTATTGTTCGTGATCATTTTGTTGTATGATCGAATTTTAACTCCGTATAATAATATGTATGCTGGTTTTATACATCTTATCTGCTGTCATGAAAATGATTATTTTAATCCATATCTGCTCTGATCAACAAATAAATTCTTTACATCTTGATCTTATATCAGTATATATATATATATATTTAAACAAGAAATGAAGGAAAGGCCGTCTGAAAATATTGGTAGCTACAGAAAACTTGACGAACAATGTAACTTGAGGAACAAGATTTTTTTGCTGTCTGTCACTTGATGTTTCTGATCATCTGTGTCTTACTAGGTGAAGACAAAAAGAAAGGTTGATTACAATGTCTGAATTTCAGAGGAAGGGAGGGATCGGGGGGGGAGGGGGAAGAGGTATTCGTAAAATAGAGGACCGGCTCAACTTTAGACAACTAAAACGTGAAAGTTCAATTAACACGTGTTTGGTCAGTGAGCAAGTGACATTTGGAAGTTGCAATGCATTGTTTGAAAAGCAGTCAATATAGACCATTCTGATTAATTTTCAAAAAGTATATTTACAAAAAGTATATAGATTTTTCCCCCCAGGAATTTTCTCTCGAGATCATCTGTTTATCTTACTCAATTAATGCGTGCGACTTGAAGTTGTCACATGTTTAGCGCTTAGAGCCTGGACTGTATTTCTACCAGCGCTATGTAATTAAGATTTATTATTATTGTTGATTTCAGTTTCTTTCCCTGACCTGTAAAGAAACTAAATTCAGTCCTCGAACATATTCATATTACAAGCAACCGAGTTTTTTTGTTTTTTTTTCTGCTTAAGGCAATGTTCCATATCGGAATGCTCAACGAAAGGTAATCTGATCTGACCGTATAACTTGTAACTTTGTGTTCCATTTCAGTTGGCTCCCCAAGGCAAATAGACCGAAAAGCCTCTCAGGTGTCACAGACAGGTGAGTTGTCTTGGCTTTTAGCATCTCTTAACATGACACATCGTCATGCTCGTACGGTAATTTCCTAAGTAATTTGTGTCTAAATTGAGTTCAGGTCATAGCTAAATATTTTGCTTCGTTCACTTTATAGCTCTTAAAGCATTATTTCCGGAGTTGAATTTCAGTACAGACTTGCATCATTTTGAATATAATGTTTGCGGTATTATATGATGAATTTTTAAATTATTATTATTATTATTTTTTACTTAGGTAATGATTTATAACCATGACGACATTCGTTGTCTTCTGTCCGCAGTTGCCATCACTTCACCGTCTATTTCTTTATCCTCGTCATCAACATCCTGCCGAGCTTCCTCTGCTCACACACTTGTCCTGGTTACCAGCATCATCATTTTATAGAAATGGATTGAATGTCAAGAGGGATAACTAACTCAACATTCTAATTTATGCAATTAGCCAAATATGCAGAAGTAAATATATTGAGATTTACGAAAATATCAAGTAGACAAAATTGTTTAACCTTCCTTGTCTTTCTCAGAGTAAAGTCGTATCCTCATCATTCCACTGTCACCATTTACCATCATCATCATCATCATTGTCGTCGTCAGTATCATTACCTTCATCGTTTTATACATATGTCATAAAATTTAGGACGGATTGTCTGTCGGCAACTCATTCAGTAAGTAATACCAAGAGAAACAAACAGCAATGTGTATAACTCGATGTGCCGGAAATGCAATAAAGTGATGATACTGGTCAAATTTGTAGACCTCTTGATTCTTCATATCGTCATCATCTTTTTTTTTTCTTCAGAGATATCTTAAAATTTATGATAATTATATCATACATAGGCCAATTTTGCAAACCTCAGTGTTCATCCGTTCATGCAACAACAACTCTTCGGGAAAATGTGCTTGCCACATTTCATTTTGGAAACCTGTTGATGGGCAGTTTGGTCTATCAACCTCTAACATATTCACCCGTTACCATCTCTCTTTCACACAGATATGATACGAGGAATGAACGAGAAATTGAAGAAGGAAGTGATGCAGTTGGATGGAGAGATTCACCAACACGCCCGGATCGCTCAGACCTCACAGACTATCAACAAGACAGTGTACAGATGACGTCATAGTCACCCCAGGAATCAAAATGGCTGCCATTGTCGGAAAATTGCATTTCGACTTCTCGTCATGGTTTATGTTATATCACCATGTTTGTTGATATCGTTGTCGTTGTCGCTGTTGTCGTTGCTGACACAATCACTGATGCATAATTTGCTGCTGTTGATTCAAACCTTGAACAAGTTTAGACTGGATCATTTGCAATGTTCCAGTTGGTGTTTTCACTGTGGCAGACCTTTCAAGTGTTTTACCATTCATTTGTAAGTTGAATCTGAACAAGTCGATATGGACAGAGAGCCATAAGGGCCACTGGTTATTGAGGCAGTGTGGTCGTGGCTGAATCGTCAATTTCCTATACAATGAATGTTTTCCCCCCTGGCTGATCGAGCATGACTGGCGATGTAGCATGGTATACAATATTACTAAAGCCACTAGACCTTCATGCTTGCTTAATGATTGTGTGAGATAGAGGTGGGGGGAAGGAGATGGGGTGTGTGTGGAAAAAGCGAAGTGAATGAAGTCACTTGGTGGTGCAGCTATTAATGGATGTACAGTATGTATGTATCAAAACCCATTAACACCGCCTTCAGTGAGAATTCAATCTGTAAAAACCCAGTTTAATGTTTTCACGATATAGACTTCAGTTTTTCCTTGTTGTTTTACTATCGGGGAACAAGAATGAAAGGAACAAGTCCCTCTCTCTGAGCACTCTCGGAATATCGAAAGTTCCAGGCATATGACCTATATAGTATGGTTCAGTTTTACCTCCATTCATGAGCTGTAGCTGAGGGTAAAGCAACAGTAGAATAGTCATTCAATTTGTGTTTAATGCGCTATTATCAGTAAGTGCATCTGTATTTTGCACACTTCATACAAACGGTTACAGAAATATTTCACAATTGAAACAGTAGTTGTTGCTTACAGTCTGAAAGTCACCAAATGCACCATGTCATGCGTCTTAACCATGAGATTGCACCGTAATATTAAGATGCAGCAGTTGGTTGGCTATGGAACTAGGCCATATGATGTTAGAACTATTAGAATAATACAGGAAATATATATTGTATTTTAGGGCTGTGTTACAAAACAAGAAAAACATGGAATCTTTCAGAGATAACGATGCATAACTTTGCTCGTCAGTGCACACACACAAATATGTATCAGCCTTTTTGACCTGTAAGCGTGTCTTACCGTAGTTAGCACAATGTAGCCGTGATCTTGCTGATGAACCGTTAAACTCCAACGCAAACAAACAAACACATATCTATACAAAGAGAAACAGAAATCGTTACAGAGTAATTGTGTAAATGTGCATATAAAACAAAATGATTGACGACACTTTAAAGAGTAAAGGCGTAAAAGTGTAAAAAATACACAAAATATAGAGTTGTCAGAGATCAAGGAAGTAGCGCTACATTCACAAGTATCCAAAGTAAACAAATATCGCCATTAATGTTAGACAATAATAACTCTGAAAATGATATGAAGACAATTTCTTTTTATTCTCACATTCATGGAAAAAATGTCCACAGAGTACAGAATTATGTACAAAATGTACAAATTAATATTGATAGCATAGTGACTATTTATCTGTGATCTTTGACTGAAAAGAAAATATGTAAACACTGACATTATGATAACAATTTGTAGTTGGCTCTTTCGAATGAACGTTCTAGGAATGTATTCTAAGAGACGACATACCCAGTGATGACTCGACTGGAGTCATTGATGTAGATTTGTAGTGTAAAGCATAGTGACTTTGGCAGTTGTGATCTCTTATCAATGACGGCATTAACACCGGACATGTTTTAAAGTTGATGAAAAGAGGTATCGAATCCGCCCAGCGACAGGCATTTGGCTATCAGTGGAAACTTGTATTATTGTTATGTTTCCACCAGAAATGGATATACATATACATTACTATGTTTTAAGATGGCTTTCAGAATGATGATAATTTTGACTATTAGGCATTGGCTGGAGGCATATCAGCATCTTCAAAAGCAATGATAATTAATTTGTATCTCATTTCTCATCAGAAACAGTTAGTCATCATACATTTCATGTACATGTATTTAGGGAAACCGGATAATAAATAAAATCTTTATAATGCATTGAAAAATGAAATTTCTCGCAAGTCGAGCGTCGCAGTAAATGTCTTACTAAATCCAGTCATGTGAACTGTGCAATCACCAGTACGGTCCTAATGCACTCCAATGGTTGGTAATCGGCTTTGAGACACAGATTCACATAGGAAAAATGAACATACTTAGTATAATGACCAACAGGAAAATCGCACTTGTAGATTTAGGAAATTTGTATCTGTGACGTAACAAAATTTTCATAAAATAATACTCACACAATGCTCAGTGGCTTTCCCAGTGGCTTTCTCATTGCAATTCCCAGTTGTTTACACTGGAAATGTCAGAATAAACTGCTGACTGCCTAGTGTCTTAGTCCTAAAACATACGTTTTCCTTCTTCCTCTTCTTCTTTTTTTTTTTTTCTTAACGTACTCAATAAATTGCTGATTATTATTTTTTTCCTAGGCCACAAAAATGAAAACAAAATTAATAGGATGGACAACAAATGGCAGATAGTTTTTGTTTATTTGTTTGTTTGATTTTTTTCACTCACTTAATTGAAAATCAGCGAGTACTGAAAGACAAAACACAAGAAAAAGCATTCCAGTTTGCCATCAAGGAGGATACTGTAGTTTATGTCCAAGGGAAAGAAAACAACCGGAAAAAAGGAAAGAAAAGCATATCTGTTACTGATAAGAAAACCACGAAAGCAATCTGGAAAAATCAGTCAGAGCGTTGTCTCTATGTAAGAGACACACTTAGGGTTGTGAGATAATACCGCCGAGATTACCACCCACAGGAGGTTAAAAGGCATAAAAAGAATGTAACGTTAGATACCGCCTTGCGTTTCACTTCTTACGACCAGGCTAACTGGTCGTGAGCACTCCTATCACCGCAGGTGGAAGTACGAGCTGACTGTCAACGCAAAGCCAAAGGAAATCCAACACCAAATGTAATAAACTGGTATCCTGATATAGCAAAACCACTGAAGCAGACTGAAATGGACAGAAGGACAACAACCATCCAATCATTTGCAATCCTACTCTATTTCAGATATATTCGGAAGTGAATGATTAATGTTATTCTGTCTCTTTGTTGTTGTTGTTGTTGTTTTGTTCAAGATACACCAGAGTTCAAAATGGATTCTTAAAGGTGTCAGATTGCATGCCCAAAAGAAACGGAGACATTACTATCTCTTTGTTGTTCCCGCTATTTTCAAAGCATGATGAATACAAAGTGACGCCTTTTCAGATGCCATTTTCCCTCCAACATAATGGACCCTTTACTCCTCTTTGAGGAACCTGTCAAGCTAAGGCATATTATTGACTCTTATTGGAAGACTGCAAAAGAAGTAAAACAATTAAGTTTTCTAAATAGTATGCACTTTTCAAACCATTGAAGACTATTCCTTAGAGAAAATACCATTCTCATTTTGATGCCAACTCAAAATAGCTGCAATGATTCCTCTCACACTTTTTGAAGGATGACACTTTTTCTATATTATCTGACGTACATATCAGTTGTCAGATTTTTAATTTTGTTTATTGGCTGGCTCAGAGTAAAACAAGATGTCAAAAATGCTCTTTCAGTATGTGAGATTGACCAAGAGGGGGGAAATTCACTGACGCCAAATGGAAACTCTTGAACGAAAAATATCCAACTCTATTTAATGTGCACAATTTCTGAACTAAGGTAGGAGAAGCAGGTACTACAAATTAATGAATGAGTGATTTAACTTTTAAATCAGTCGTGCTCGTAATAGACATAGTATGAGAAACAAAAAATAATGATATACACTGAACGCGATTTTCGGTACATCTCTATTTTTTTTTATTATTATTCTTTTACAGAAATTTTCTCAAAGCAATCTTGAATTTTTTTTCTTCTGAGGTCTTCAAATCAAAACTATTGAGAAGAGACGTTCTGAGCTTCACTGAAAGACGATCCTAACGTGTTGCCAAGAGAAAAATAACTTATTGTACTCTTTCGGACAAAGGACGTGTCACGGACAAAGGCGTTAATTTATATGTACATAAGCTAAAATAGAAACACACTGGCAATGGAATCCAGTCGTTTTTGTTCTGAGATTTTAGCCGGTATTGTCTATCGGGAGCAATGGACTTTCTGATCATACATTTCCCGCACCACTTTGAAAGTTTTAGAAATTTGAAACAGGAAAGTCAGTTTTATGAAAAAATCTAGCATTTCATGAGGCTTACTGTTATTCTATGAGAAAGCCCACAGAATATCAAACCTTTCTGACAGAGAAAAAAAAATCAGAGATGGAAACTTTCGAATTGCCAGTTTCAAATAAACGAGAATTCATTATCTCAAAATAAAAGGTGTCAGTGGCGTTAAAATAAGTTGCTAAAGTCACACTATCTGCAACTTTCAGTTTCTGTTGACTGTCGGAAAAGATACAAAATTGTCAGGTTTTCCAGAAAAACTGACTGGAAGGGAAGGGAGAGAGGATTGGGGGAAAGAAGAGATAGGGGGAGAAGTATTTCAATCATTTGTGTGTGTGTGTGTGTGTGTGTGTGTTTCAATGTGAACGAATATCACTTTTTCGGGGGGGGGGGGGGGATAAGGGCTGGGTGAGGGGGAGTGGAAGAAGAAGGCAAGAAGTCATTAAATTTTCTTTCTTCAAACTGTAGGAGATCATATTATTTGTATGTTCATCTCATGTTCATATAAAATGTCTTGTCTGAGATATTTAACATTCTTTAACACTGACTGGCCACCATATCTGCATACCCGCATGTACAAACGATATGCATAAGGTAGTTCCCAGTGACTCATCATAAAACTAGAAGGATTGAATGCTTTTACACAGATAGTACATTCATGTTTTTCTTAGCCATATTAAAATTTCATGGATTCTTTCTTAAAATTTAGGAAGAATTGGGTTGGTTTGAGATCTGGAAATAATAGAGATCAATATCTGTGTGTTTAACCCGCCTGAGATGAAAGTGACGCCGTATAGTACAAATGTAGAACGAGCGGGCATGTTGGTTATACAACACCAGATTGCCCTTAGAATAGCTTCCACAAACAAAGGGGCTACGGGACATCCGATCATGGATCAATCTGCTAATTGTTAATTGTGTGGTGTGAGGAAGACCGATTATTAAATCGTTCGATGCGGTGTGAGAAGAGCAATTATTAAAACATGAAATCGGTATAAAAACAAAAAGAAAAGAAAAAGTATCAAGATAAGGTTCAGTGTGTCCTACATTCCTACAACCGGATGACATTCGAAAAAAAGTAATCATGAGCATAATTATTCTGGACATAATTAAGTCATGTAATCATAAGTTCAATGCTCGGTTAGGCTGATATCTTGTTAAATCGGATGTAGATTTCTATAATAACTTTCAGAAAGGTGCTCGTCGAAAGCAAAGCATTGTTGGCTGAGATCTCTAACAGGAGATAGAGCTAGAGACTTTCGCCACAGAGTCGCAAAAAAAACAAAACAAAACCAAATAAGTGTTCATTCTGAAGTAAATGGCCGGTGGTGTCGAGGAATAATGCACCAAAATAGGTCAATAAAGATATTCCTTTTGTGTGTGAACTTTATGCGAATGTTCGAAACAATCATTATCTTTGTTGGTGAGCAACCTGATACCGAGAAGCTTATCAGCGCAAGTCTGGATCTGTAACAGGCTTCATTGCAAAGCATAAAAATCTGCAGTTTCCAAAACAAACTTTCATATATAGCGTGAAACGATGGTAATTATTGCCGTGCGACAATCCACAATCGGTCTTGTTTTACAACAGCAACAAAAGCAGAAGGGCATCGCTTTTCTGTGTCACCTTTTTCATATTAAGCCGTTTTGTTGTCTGAAGTTGCAGAGTCTGTTAGACAATAATCATAAACTTAGGTTCAAACTACATCAGATTTCATCCTCATTTTCAGTCAGCTTGCTTGGTTTACAGGTCAACGTTTAGTCATAAAAAGATAAGGAAGATGAGTCTTTAATTTCACACCGAACTCTAAGGTTTTATAAAGAGATCTCGTCACTTTGCCCCTCACTGTCCTGTAGAAATGAACCATAGGTTCTCATTATTATTAAAAGTGAAATAGGAAACTTTCTGATATTGTTCTTGGTACTTTAAAGGAAAACACAGATTGTCTGGCTAGAAGAACTGGTAGATTTTCCAGAAATATTGTCGAATTCCATCTCCCAGATCTGATATCTAGATATCTGAGTGACCAAATGAGGGGAAGAAGGAGAAAGGGAGGGAGAGACCGAGAAATAAAGAGAGAAGGGGATAGAGGGTAGGGAGAGAGAGAGTTAGAGAGGGAGAGAGAGGGAGATAAATGGGATGCAGGGGAGGGACAGGGAAAGAGCAAGAAACAGATAAAGGGAAAGAGAAGGGCGTAGTGACTTATGTCACTATTCTAGAGCAGTGATGACTAGCAGTTGGCCTGGTTATACCTGTGTATTCGGCACATACTTTCATTATCAAACACAGTTTCTTCGTCGTCTAATTCTCAGAGGTGTCTACAGAAACTATTGGAATGTGTGAATTTCTTTAATGGCATTTTAATTCATATTTAAAAACTGACACTTTATGCTGAAAGGTGCTAGAATTAGGAGAACTATGATAGCTCACTTTACTATACTGTATGTTGTTTGGAAGACCATTCTAATGCAGTCACATCGGCCAATATTACGCTCTCTTCAGGTATTTGAACCACTTGCAAACAGTTATCTCATTCTGTCCCCTTGATACTTCTAGTGTTAAAACAATGCTACTGTCATTTACTGGAGCATCATTGGAACTCCCGAAATGATATTCCCATGGCTGGAAGAAAAAACATAGAAAGTCAGGAAACAGAATGTTATACTGCTTTGCGTATTTGCATCTTGAACGTTTCCATATCTCAGGTGAAAATGAAGCGAATATACAGAATTATGGTCATCTGTACAGTTTCGGCTGCCATCGATCATAACTCATCATGTCTAAAATTTGTATGAACAAGTCTATGAAACTGGGGCCTTTTTTGTGTATCTGTGATGAATGGGTGTCTGTTTTATTCGCAAACCTTTTATGTCTTTGTTAATTTCCAGCCTCTGAAATATATATATGCATTGAAAGACCGCTCGATCGACCAGTTGATCGATCGATTAGTTGATCGATGGATCGATTGATTGACCTATTTATTTATTCATTTGTTGTTGGTGGTGTTCTTAAATCTCAAAAGCAGACAATGCGATGCTCTGCGTTTGTTGTTGTTGTTGTTATTGTTGTTATTGTTGTTATTGATGTTATTGTTTGTTGTTGTTGTTTTGTTGTTGTTGTTGCTGTTGTTGTTGTTGTTGTTGTTGTTGTTGTTGTTGTTGTTGCTGTTGTTGTTGTTGTTGTT
>JBCEWB010160677.1:0-10461 GCA_039654565.1 Peronia peronii
CCATCCATCCATCCATCCATCCATCCATCCATCCATCCATCCATCCATCCATCCATCCACCCACCCATCCATCCACCATCCATCTATCCATCCATCCATCCACCCGTCCATCCACCCCATCCATCCATTGATCCATCCATCGATCCATCCATCCATCAGTCCACCCATCCATCCATCTATCCATCCATCCCTCCATCCATCCATCCATCCATCCATCCATTCATCTATTCATCCGTCCATCCATCCGTCTATCCACCCATCCATCCATCTATCCATCCATCCATCCATCTATCCATATAGCCAACCAACCAGCCAGCCGGCCAGCCAGCCAACCAGCCAACCATCACTCGACCCTTTTTTCTCTGCGTCTTCACATTCTCTGTTCATCCTACAGTGCGGTCTGTTTTTCAGTTTGTCTGTTCAAAAGTTGAAAGAAAATAGGCAGCTATCAGATGGTTTGTGCCTCTGAAAGGCAAAGAATGACATCAGTCTAGAGGGCATACATTAACATTAGTACCATGCTCAGTTTTATATAAAGTTCGACGCCAAAGGTTCTAAATGCCAAACTGCATGGATCTAAAGTTAATACAGGGTTCATTTTAATGGTAACTTTTGTTGAACATGACTTTGAAAGGAGACATATTTAGCTGTCACATCATTCTAAAAAAAAAATCAAATTTACCAAATTTTCGTCAGATGCAGTGCAATTGGTAAACATTTGAGAGCTGAATCCATAACAAAAGAAGACATATTTCTGTTTAAACGGAGTGTCTTAATTGCTACGGCAAACTTTAAAAATAAACTGAATGTAGCTAATCCGTTTCTGACACAATAAACAACAACCCAGAATATGAAGAAACTCTGCGAAACAGGTGGTGTAGATCTAATAAGCTTTATGTTCATGTAATGAAAATTACATAGTAATAAAAGGAAGGAATGATTTCTGGATAACTTCAGTGTAGAAAAAAGCAGATCTTAATTTTCATCATCGTTCAATATATTTATATCGTCAGTATCCAATTTTACATCACTAACAAATTCACGTGAAATCACACATATTATTTTTTTTGTATTGTCATTGCTGTTATAGTCTTTATCACCGCGGCAATTGCTGTCATAACTGTTAGGTGCTGCTGTCCTGGACTGTTACTGTAACTGCATCTAAGATATAACAGAAACAATATTTCACATTTGAATTATAGGAGATTTTACAGATTTTACATTGGCGAAGATGCATAAAGTTATGAGCAGGAGGCAGAGGCCATCGTCAATTATGACAGAGATAAGGTATAACATGAGAATAACATGAGCATGCTTTGTCCGATGCGGGCGAAGTGATGCCTATGAAAATAATTGCACTGCACTGTCAAACTACTCAGAAAGTTGTTAACTCATTGTAACAATTTCCAATGACAGCAAATTCATAGCACCAGCCAATTTAACTACAATGTGCCAAAGCCAACATATGGGAATCTATCTTACAGAGATTTTTGAAAAATCTAAACATATTCCATTTCTCTGAACATTGAAATTGCTGTCTTGTAACAGAACTGATTTGAGTTTGTGGTGTGCAGAACATCAGCACATCGTGGCCATAATAATGTCTACCTTAGAGATCTAAGTCTGTCACTATTATAATATAAATTTCATGAATTCTTCTTCTGCGTGACCAGACTGCAGGAATAACTACTCTAAAGAGAGCAGCTTGAGTCTGAAAAATCATACTGAAGTAATGGCATTGCTGTTCCACCAGCATAAGATCTAGTGATGACATTTTCTGAAACCAAAGGATTTGAAACAGTAATTTCTAGCTCATCAATTCTATTCCAGATAATAACAACAACAAAAGGGCAAAGACCATTTTTATTATGATCCTTTTTACAGATTTATTACAGTGCTAAATTCAGCTCTACTAGTGTCCATTTGATAAGACAAATATAAAAGTAGATCGCAGTCATGAAGGAACATCATGAGCAGATGGATCTGAGGCAATGTTTTTTTCCTGTAAAAGGAGTTTTTTTATTGACTTCATCCAATTATCAAAACTAGCTAACCCTGGAGGGTTGGTGATTAAACTTAGTTAAAATCGGTTCTGCTGTTTTTGTTTTTTTTTAAACTATGTCTTTTACTAAATTTCTCTGTTTTTTCTTGTTGTTGTTGTTTTCTCATTTCTATCCTGGTTCTCTTGTGCCTCCCACTCTTATTCAGGCAAGATTTAGACTGAGAAATAAGTAACAATGAATCTATAGAAGATTGAATGAAAAGGTTATCTCTTCTCAGAGTCATGGATCTTTACTAATAGCTCTTCTGATGTCATAAACATCGACATGATATTTATCCTTCTCATCTTTAATATTACTTGTCAATATTTTCATTCCGACCTAATAATTATGAGACAGACATTCACGAAAGGTGAGTGATTGTTATTAGATCAATTAATTTTTCTAACTTTTATAATTTGCCAAAATGCCTTTAAACCCTTGCAAAACGATGGTGAATTCTTACGAAATGAAAAATAAAACAACAGCAACAATAATAAAAACTCACGTGTTCCGTTATTGTGATTTTGTGGTTTATTGTGTTTATTTTGACTATGTTGATATAATATGAAAGCAGTGTGCAAATGTGGATTATGAAGTTTTGTTATCGTCCGTGCTATTGAGTAACGAAACGAATATTTACACACAAAAATTCAACAACTCGGTGGATAAATACATAGATGCACGGTAAAAACGCCTTGTCAATAATGTCATTTGGACTTGTAGGGTACAAGTCAAACTCATTCATTTAATCAGGCAAAATTTCAATAATGAACTGTCGACGACAAGATCGATCCTCGCTGAGAATGATGAGATGTTTGCGTGAGGGAACAAATTAGTACTGTCTCTGCCTCTTGCTCAGCGAAATGAGTGTGTCACGTTAGAAGTCTGGCCTGAGTGGATGGGTCAGCGGGAATGGCATAGTAACATGTGATTTAGTAATGGTTAGTTTTAGATAGACAGTTCAGCTAAATAATACGAAAAGTAGATAGTAAGGTGGATGGACAGTGCCATAGGCCAACAACTGAACAAAATATTAACTAGGATGAGAATTACAAATACAAAGTTTGACACATGGTGGATAGTTGGTAGCAACCTGAGAAGCAGCTTAGGGAATAGAGAGACGAATAGATGGATACCACAAGAACGGTAGAAATATATCAAATGCAGTAAGAAATAAACGAGCAGACAAACAAGCGGGCAAAAAGGCAGAAGATGAACATCACAGAAGAAACTGCCAACTAGATAAAACAGACAGTGAATCAGACACTCTATTTATTTAGGGGAGAAAACTGACCAATCGTCGAAAATAATAACAGTCTCCACTATATAAAAATAAAGGATAAAATAGTTATAATAAAACAATTACTACATAATTTAAATATATAGTAAGGAATCGTTAAATGAGGTGTTCACCTATACTATACATGTGTCTTGTTCTTCCAAATTGTTTACTCTTTGTTTGTGTTGTCTACTTTTGATTGTGTTGTACTTAGTCATACTTAATGCATATTGTCCTTTATAATCTTTATACCATTTCCATTTAACTTGTGCGTCCTCTTCAGTATTCGATAGTTAGAATGTACCAATATTTTTATTTTTTATTTGTACAGAAAAAGTTGGGTTGACAGTAATGAACTAAAAACTTTCCACATCGAGCATCCTTTCTATGGAAAGTCTTTCCTATAATTTTCTTATCTCTTTGCTGTCTCCAGATGGGCACCACAGATTTGAGATATAGACAGAATTGGACAGAAACTCGAATCAGTATACAAACAGTATACAGTTTTAGGATAAATTTGTGTCTAAAACACTCTAGAATTAAGAGAGGAAAACTGGGGAAATACAGACTTCTTGAAAAACAAAGATAAAGAATATATTTTACCAGTGTCCCCCAAGACAAATGCAAACATCGGTGTCTTTTTCAGCCCTCATACCAGTACATAGTACGGAGTAAGCTTGGCTTGCTTTCAGTTTGAGCATAAATAGATCTGCTTCTGGAATAGGCACCGGCTCTCATGAGGAATCTCGCGGAACCACTCGTCTTAACTCTATGAACGTCTCACTGAAAGTAAAATCTACGAGTTCCAAATAAATCTCTGATATTGAACTTTCCTCAGCTCTGCTCAATGACAAGAAAATGCTTAGTGACAATTAGTTATTGTTATCCAGTGTATAATGACAATGGTCAATGGTACTAAAATAGAGAAGACAACTGAGGTATCTATGCTAGAGACTTGACATATATAGGGTTAGGGTATCTTTAGCAGCAGTTTGTTGTTTTGTAAGAATCATTAGCAGCAACTGGCAAACTTTTTCCCTGAACGAACCTGGTGCCATCTGTTTCTATTCTTTCGAGCAATGGCTAATTATGCGCAGAAGCGTAAAATAGAGAGCTTGGCGCTTAAATGAATTTTTTTTTTGAGTGGAGAAATACAATAAACGTGTTATGGTTGTTGTCATAAATGCAAATAATGTAGCTGTGGTATGTTTTTCAATATTCCTGGAGTTTGAGAACTATGTTTGGTGATTAATGGCTGCGCTGCTGAGTTCTCATTTTCCTTCAGTGTCAGGCTTTGCTTTTTTTAAACAACTGTGAGTCGTTCCGGCCAGGTCCACGTGATTATGCGACGATTCTGTTCCGTCATTCACCGACATAAATCTAGAATTTGGTTTTAGTTAGAGAAAAGCAAACAGCTCAAGCAAATCCAATCATAGGAAACACCAAACAAAATGTGTTTACTTACTGAACTGAAAAACTTTAATGGGCTGACGACTGACTGATAGAGTTAGGAAGATGGGTTGTAAGTACGAATTTGCGTCATAAATCCACCGGCACCAGCTTTATTAGACAACTAGAAGAAAACCTAAAGCCTTCGTGGAAGATTTTTTAAATACAGGTCAAGGGGATCCTGCCCTGCTACTTAAATAATCTTAATGATAGATAAGTGTATGGCATGCGTGCCCACCTCAATGTTGGTATTTTGGATTATTCAACTGAAAATTACTTAAAGAAAATGTGCCTGGTGTTTTGAACACGTCATCCTATCGAACATAAGATTCGGAATAAGTGCCCTCACGAATTCACAGTTCAATTATTTTCATCTTTTTGAGAATAATGTCAAACACGGTAATTTTTTTTTTCGGCTCTCTGTAAGTAGTAACATACATCTTTGTGCAACAGTTTTGTATGCCCAATTTCAGATGAATGTATCCATAAAGCTTTTATGGGGTTTATTGTAGATTTATAGTATAGATAACACAGATACAGTTTAAGCACCTCTCCCCAAGAGAAGATTACTAGCTTTATTGTAAAACTTTGTTTTAACATGGAACATATAATTATGTGTCGCGACGTCAGTCTATTTTCCTAACTGTCTCTATACTTTGCTTACGATGCACACTCGGACCATAATTGGTCGGATATATTAGCAGCTGGGTCTTTTTCTTTCATCAGCGAGTCAAACTCTCACAATGATCGGTCTTTATTACAACAATAACTCAAGATAGTCATGCCGATTGTTTGATCCTCTATCTTCAGCTTCCTTCACAAGCTTCTGAAAGCAAAATTGATGATTATATCGCATAGGAACAATTCTCAATATTCGACAAGTGTTTCTCTTAGAAAACTGCATATTTTCATGTAACATGGCAGTCTGGAAACTGTTGATAGGAATGTCATCCCGCATTTTAAAGATTCCGTCTTTATGTTTTCACTGTGGAAACTGCTCTCTTATGATAAACTCCCTCGCCGGGGCCTGGGGTATATAAGTATGCTCTTTGCTCACACCTGCAGGCGGTGAAAGCCTGACATCGGTGGGATGTCTCCCATGGAATGCCGTCCTCGACGTTCCAGGGGTGACATCTCCTCTCTGTCTCTCTTTGCTCCTGTCTTCTTTACGTTACGTACTGTATATGTCTTTCAACCTCCTGGTGGAGGTTATCTCGACGGTTCCTGTCCTCTGTTGTGCTCTTTCCTCTCTTCTTCTTGACGTGTAAACGTATCTTACCGTGTTTGGCACAATATCGCCGTGCTGACGTGCCGTTCAATCCCAACATAAACAATCTTATGATACAAAAATAGAAACAAACTTTCACAGCGGGCATATTTTGCCTGTGGGAGAAACTGAGACAAGCATTGAAGCCTTTTACTCTCCCTTTGCAAAGAGAAGCATCCCACTTAAAGAAAGAAACCAGTGTTTGCTAACCAGTTTCAGAAAAAAAATCTATGAAAGGAGATCTAGTAAGAGGTAAATATAACAACAACAATAACAACAATATTAAGAAAACTGACACAATAATTAATACATACCTGAGTATATACGTGGACGTCTACATGTTTTGCAGTCCTGGAGGCAAATAATGGCCGATATTCGCTTCTTTTCTCGCTTACATTTTACTATGATCATTGAGGGGGGACATACAACTATATACATTAAAAATATTATGGAATGTGGCCCCTGAGCATGCTGGTGTGGACAAAGAAGTCAAACAAGTGTAGTTGATCTAGCCCATGGGGCTATATTGCAGAATGATGTAAGGGGATCTCCGTTCAATTTCCTGGGGACTGGTTGAAAATTCCTGCAGTTCATTTAAACCATAAACCCACTGATACCGAGGAAGATGGGCTCTTTATCTTTGTTTATTTATTTGTTTGGTTTATTAAAATTCAGCATAGGTAAAAGACTTAGTTCTGCCCGAAATTTTGAAAACGCCTGGAATGGGAGAGCGTTTTGACCAGCGCTATTACTTCCACTTGCCAGACACAAGAGGTGTTGATCAAGCAGTGTAAAGAAGAAGTAAAAAAGAAGTTTACTTTTTGTCATTAAAAAAGTTGATAAAATTATAACAATAAGAAAAAAAATACTTTCCTTACACCATACTTTGTTCCGAATTTTTGATGATATAAGCAAGCAAAAATGGTTTTGTTCTTCTATGCACTGCTTATTCAACACCTCTTGTCTCTAACGAAGGACAGTAATGGGGCTGATCAAAAGGATTTCCCACTGTTAACTGGTGCATTCCTTGTCAAAGTTGCTCCGGTCAAGATCTAAATCAGCAAAAAACACTGCATTTTATGGATACTGTGCATTATGACGTATGGCAGATTTCCAATATCTTGTCTATAACTATCTTAATGTGCCTATGAAAACTTTGGCACATTGATAGGTTGTCCCATATGAAGCACCTTTAGAACGCCTGAGTCTAGGTGATACATTCTGGGGCACGCAACAAATTTATCTCAAACGGCAACAGGTAATGTAAGATAATGTGTGTAGTTCAAGTCTTAGGTCGTTGCCGCTCTGCCTTTTAACACTGACGGTTTTTCAACGAGGTTAACGAGAATAATTTGTTAATGTGAAATGCCAAATCTTTGCGTTTTGCACGAATGTCCCTCATGTCCCTCTGTCTGCATCAGGGTGCCCGCCCACAGACCACGAAAATTTTGCGTCGGGAAAAGTTCCGTCAGAATCTGTCTGTGTCCGTGCGTAATTGAAAACCCATAGGGGCCGGAAAAAATCAGTGCTGGTAAGCCAATAAGATGGCGCTTAACAGGAAGCAAAAAATATTCTTGTGGTGGTGGTACAAGAGAAAACGACTGCAAAAGCACCGCAGATTTTGGATCCACCCCGTTTTTGAACAACGTGGATCATTAGGCGAGTGTCGCTTGATAGATGAAGTGCCTGCAGATGATGAGAAATGCTTAGAATATATCAGGATGAAAAGGGGTCACTTTTGATTCTCTGCTTGAGATCTGCAAACCACTCCTACAAAGAGAGGACACGAACTAGAGAAAAGCTGTATCGCCCTGAGTGCGTTTGGTGGTGACATTAATGTGAGGACTCCCTCCCTTCTCTCTCTCTCTCTTTCGCTCTCTCTCTCTCTCTCGCTCGCTCTCCCTCCCTCTCACTCTGTCTGTCTGTCTGTTTCTCTCCCTCCCTCTTTCTCTCTATCTCCCTCTGTCTCTCTCTATCCCTCTCTCTCTTACACACTCACACACACATACACACACACCTATGTATATAATTTATATGCACACATATACTCATACTCATAGGCCTACATTCTTTCTCGTTCTGCTCTTCTCTATGTGATTTCTATCAAAACACAAAAATCGATCCGATTGTTTGTTTTATTTTCCATATTCAATTTCAGAAAACACATAAAAATAGCCAAAGTTTCACAAATGACAGGAAACAAAAAGATTAATGGATCTTCCTAACACGAGTGATTATAGTTAATGCCATAGTTAATAATAAAAGTGAATGAAAACTTATTATTTGAAGATATAAACTCTGTTCTACTAGTCCTAAACTCACCATTTTCATTTTCATTTCTTCGCCAGTTTCTCCCCACTTCTTTCTCACGAAATCTCTGGAAGAATATTTGGGATGCGCTTTGTCAAATAAAACAGGTCGTTCTTCAACTAAAGAAATCACCCTCTCGTCTTCCATTGTTTTGAGAAAACAGAAGAACGGGTGTATGTGTTCAAGGTGCGTTCAAAGTGAATCTTTTGCGTCTCTTTCCGTAATTGTCTGTTGCGTGGTGTGTGGGCACAGAAACGGCCGCAATACAAGGTTATATAGGAGGTACCCGTTGTGCTATCTTTTGTCACGGATAAAGACAGAAAAAATGCGTTCCCTTCCGTTGCTTTCCGTGGTTTGTGGGCGGGCACCCTTATTCTGTTTGAGACATCTGAACTTGCAAGGTGTCAATTTCGAACACGAACACTTTCTGCCACTGCACTGATTGTGTATGTTACCTGTGGGCTCAGATATGCTTCATTCCGATGGTTATTGTGCGTAAAAAGAAGCGTTAGGCGAGATACCCAAGCCATATTTAAGAAGGGTTATTAAATGTATTAGTCTCCTAGCTGAGATAGCAGAAAGAAAAAAAAAATGATGAAAGGAAATATGCAAAGGTAGGTAGCGTTGAGACTGGAAGCTAAGGAGAGTGTAAAAGAAGTAGGTGTGATCGAAGGAGGAGATAACCTTTGTGCATTTTGTATATATGTGAGTAATGTCTCTGAGATGAACGTAGGAGATTTACAAGAGCAAGTAACCCTAGAACAGCAAGCAAGTTTAGATGCTTCTTCCCAAACACTTCACCACCTTAGTTTCTCGTAGTCGTTGAACTGTTCTACTTTCTGCCTCGATGACCAAATAGTAATAATAATAATAATAGTAGTAGCAGTAGTAGTAATAGTAGTAGTAGTAGTAGTAGTAGTAGTAGTAGTAGTAGTAGTAGTAGTAGTAGTAATAATAATAATAATAATAATAATAATAATAATTTAAGGAAATATTTTTCGAGCCGTTGTGCATTTTTATCACTGTGCCAGTTATTATAACTAACATAACTCGTGATTCCCCATTTGTAAAGATCAGTAGTCGATCTGCAGCTTGAGAGGCTTAAGCATTTGATGGCAGTGGGGCCATTGATGAGTGTGGCCAATGTAAAGAGGATCAAATGAGAGAGAGAGAGAGAGAGAGAAAGAGAGAGAGAGAAAGATATATGTAGAGAGAGGGAGATGTGAACATCAAAGGATCTTACTCATTTTGACATAAGAATATCTATTCATAGCGACAAATGAGATACCTGCACTGTATAGAGGCAAAGGCGAATGTGAAAATAATGTCAAGTATCAACATGTACAGCTAAATAGTTATGCACAAAAAAGCCTTACATGAAAAAAAACAAACAAAAACAAACAAACAAACAAACAAACAAAAATATTTTAATATCCTTAACTTTCCTTTCACGTAATATCTTAACTTTTTGTTGTATATTTGCATTGCCCGAATAGCAGGCAATAGGCATAACTAGGAGACGCATAAATACAGAATGAAATCCTTTGACGTAAATAAAAATTTAAATACAGGCAGACTGAGATTTTGTCCCAATCCATGGTTCTTGAAATGTATGCGTGCTCGCCAGTCTGGAACATTTTCCAGTGATTTTATAAATTTTATTGTTATTTTATTGTCGAGAAAAGCTGCTGACAACAAAAATTACCATCGCCTGGAGAGAAAAGCTCTATAAGAGTCTTCCCATTCCCTTCCATTTCTCAAGTCTTTCCTGCCTGCCTCACTCTTCTCCCTCGACTAAAGTAAGCGCAGTTACTGTCAGTCCTAACATTTCAAATTGAATTCTGTTCGTTACTCTTTTGACCTTTTATCAAGTATCCAGCACCGAATTCTCTTCTCAGAAGCTAACAATAGCCTCTGTGTAACCGTTTTATCGTGATGCTAGACAGCCCGAATTTCAGACTCCGCTCGCTGCCAAAGAAGCGCATTGACAGTATTTTCAAACTCTCAGAGAGTACGTTATGCGGTTTTAGCGAATGAAAGAGCAAATTGTTCTAGACAGCTTTTTTTTGGGCGGGGGGGGGGGGGGGGGGGGGAAGGGAGAGGGAGAAAAAAGG
>JBCEWB010160688.1:0-10460 GCA_039654565.1 Peronia peronii
AGATAGATAGATAGATAGATAGATAGATAGATAGATAGATAGATAGATAGATAGATAGATAGATAGATAGATATAGTTATAGATATGGATATATAAAAAAATGTGAAAATGCAAGAAAAACATCATAGGTGTTCAACTAACACGTCACCGACACATGCTCTAAGCATTTTGATCAACAATACCGAAGTACTCAATCGTGAGTAACCTAATCCTCCTTTTGCACTTTCTGTTTACATATAAATATATTCAAAAGGATACTCTTGCCCGTGAATACTCAACGATGCACAGCTAATCTGGCTATTATCGTCAGGATCAAATGTTGCGCATTATTCAACAGTTTTAAAAGTCCAAGAAACCCGGTGTCGCATAAATATTCCCCGTTTGTTCTCACAAGGGTCTGCATGCTGGAAACTCTACTGGGGCAGTTGAGAACAGTAATAAATACGGTATCGAGTGCAAAATGGAGTAGATAAGACAGTGTTTCACTCACAAGAGTTAACCACAGGCCAAAATACAATTATTTCGATTGGGACTGGAGGATAGAGTAAAAATCAGGTTGGGCCAGTAATAAATATGTGTAAGATACCGAATTAGGTATATTATATTAGCCTGGGAATAGCAAATTAATAATGTGTATGAAACAAACATAAATACAATAATCGCAATTTAATGAAAAGAAAGCAGCTGGGCCTGAGAAAACGTCTCAGTCTGGAATCCATCAATCTCATCTTAACCTTGACTCCTTTACGCCTTGACCAAACACCCATCCCTTTCAGTTACAAAACAACTTTTATATTGATAGCAATATTATTGCTATTGCCGCCATATGTCCAAATATATGTTTACCATAGTGATGTTGAGGCAGCGTTATCTTTATCAGTCATAAATTGTCAATATTTCTTTCTGCTGTCACAAGTTATTGCGATTCAAGTCACTACTGCGTTGTTAAAGTTCTCAAGTACAGCTTTAATCGACTTGATACTTTGAAGAAGGTGATTGGGAAGAGGAGGAAAGGTTAAAACAAAACAAAAAATAAGGGTCGTGATTCTATAAAAGTGGGAAATCCTTGTTTCTAGGCTATAACCATAATGGCTTGTTAACATTTATATATTTTTGTCTCTCTGGCGCTGACTTCAGCCCATTGCCCAGAGGTGTGTGATTTCGTTCCCGACAAACGAGGGAGATAAATCGCCACATTAGTGTTATGGGTTTTTCATCACATCGCAGTTGCTGTTCCATCCATCTCATTGCTCTAAAAATCTACATCTAAATATCCTAATTTGGCATTCTGCAGCCCTTTTATCTTTTCCTACGAAAGACAAAATCTTCCCATTCATCTCTGGCGATAATTTAAAAGTGGGAATTCTTATATGCACAGATTTGTGAGCGACGAATGCAGAGCCGATCTAAGCCGTTCTCATATACTTTGACAAAACGCTTTTTTTTAAAAAAAAATCAGGTTTACCATTTCTGCAACTTACTGAAAAATAACCCTCCCAATAATAAATGACAGCCTGCTGCACCACGTCATTCTCTATAAACTGCGTTATACTGGCTGAGTGCTAAAAAAAGAAAAAGAAACAGATCATAACACGAGATTACAATTTCTCGAAATAATTTTTCGGGAGGAACAGCATTTTGTCTAAGTAGCTTACGTTAGCAACGGCAACAGCGTCTTCCATCCTGCCTACTTTTCAACATCCATGTAAAGTCGGGCATGTTAATTGGTGGTTTGTATTGATTTCGGATACTGAACACGGTGCATGTCGGCTGTAGAACCGATAATAATGGCTGTCTTTGTGTACAGAGGAGCCCTGGACTATGCGGTATGTTATCCGGATTGAGCAAACATTTAACCGATGACGTACGTGGGAGGGGAGAATGGGTGATAAATCACCAAGACTTTGACAAGGAAAACTTCAAATGTAAAGGAAGGTGAAAATTCTCATTGTTCCTTATTTAGTGGCAAGGGCGTAGTGATCATATTTTGTTGCTATTTTGAGACTGCCACTATTAACATCGTGTTACTAACACGACGTTGGTTCCGCTAAGCTAACAACTTGAACGCCAAAAGATTATGAACTCAAGTTTCGACTTCGGCCATTCTCATAACGTGAAATACATGCATAACATACCGGTTTCCTATATAAATAACTTAACCGGTTCCCCATTTATATTTCTTTAAAGTACGAAAGAAAGAAAGTAGGTCTACACCCATTTTACTGCTCTTTTTTTTTTCTCAAGTGACTAATTTATTAACAGGCCTACGTTACCAGCAACAACAACAACAACAACAACAACAACAACAACAACAACAACCAAAAAATCAGACGATCTTGTGCAACGTTAAGCCTTCGTCTAGGTCTAACAGCCTGTAAATGCTACGATGTCAAATATTTTGCATACTCCTGTAATGATCCCCTCGTGCCATCCTGACATGAAAAGATGTCTTTAAAAAAACGACAGCTAAATACTCTGTGGTTAGTTTGTTTCATTTCATGATTTATTCAGATTCCTTTACAGGAGGTTACTTTATTTTTTTTTTTCTAAAAAAGATTTATTATTTCTGCAGCTTTGGACATTATATATTTAATTATTTGTTTATGTATTTATCTATAAATTTATTTATTTATTTGTTCATTCATTTACTGCGCCAGTGTAACTATAATCGTGCTGCTGTGCCATTAAACTCAGTTGTTTATTTGTTTATTTATTTCCCTAAACCGTGTTTTGTCAGACCCGAGAATTGAAGCTAAGGAAATTAATATTTTCACCAGACTAAACAATTATCTTTATTTCATGCCCGCCATTATTGCTTAAGCCACAATTCGGCAGATTCTTCGAACTAAAAAAAATTTTTTTTTCCTTGGACACTACCCTCTCCCTTTTAGAATTATGTTTACATTTAAACATTTTCTTTCTCCATTGACAACGGAACTGACAACTGGTCACGTTTCCATCATCGCATTCACGATGACGCATAACTATAAGCCTATTGTAATCGACGCAGTGTTAGGAAAAAAAAACATAATCTTATAATCTTATAATCCTGGTATTGCAAGCAAACGTAACATAACACCACAGAACAAAATTCATAATAAAGAACAACACTCACACACACACACACACACATACACATACAAAAAAGCAAAAAAGAGTCATAAATACTTACTAAATGGATTTTTCCCTTTTCGTTTCGGGTTTAAGGGCAAACTATTAAAACTGTTTTCTGGAATGAAAAAAAAAATGAATCTCATTTGCAACGAGAATTGTTCGCTAAGAATGAAGGCTTTGAGAAACGAATGATACAAAATGAAACAAACTGGGTTAAGGTACAAATAAATGACTGTGGCAAATAAAATGAGTGGTAGGCGATGCGTTAACGAACAGTATGTGATAAATAAATAAGAAAGAAAAAAAGAAATGGAGGAAAGAAAGCATTTGAATGAATGAATAAATGAATGAGTGAAAGAACGAATGAATGAGTGAGTGAATGAATGCATTAATGAATGAATTAATTAATCATTAATTTTACCTGAGACCATCAATACAACAAAGAATTCCACGGTTCAAACACACAGAGGAATGAAATGAATAAATGAATGAATGAAATAGAATATTGTAATTTATTAACTGGAGAAAGGATGAAATGCATCCATGTTTTATAAGCCTAATTAGTCTATTTGTCAAATTGGCCTTGACATTTATTAAACATTCTATTAAATTCATTTAACCTAGCAATGATGTGTTCACTTTTAATATTATCTTTTCTGATGCACCAACAACAAAAAAAGATACAAATAAACAACACACATACGCACATACATACAAACAGACAGACAGACAAACAGATAAACAGACACATACACACACACAAAATCAATGTAAAAAAACACTCGCTCCGAACCCACAGATGAATATTGATAATAAGGAGATAATACAACATACGGTAAACTAACAACAATAGCACAACAATAGGAAGTCACAAAAACTTCTAGGATCAAGGACAAAGCACAGTAGAAACTTACGATTCAAACCCAAACAATCTTTCCATTCGTCATAGGTTATTCTTTTATTGCCGTCCTCGTCACAGTAACGTAGAAGATTCCGCCGGCATTTGCGCGGATAATTTCGGTTTTTCAGCGTTGTGCGGCGAAAGGGACGCCACTCTTTCCTCTCCAGCATCTAAGAAAGAGGACAACATAGCAGATTCTGTGCTTTTTCTCAAAAGTATTCATCATGAAGAAACTCTAACACATACAAGAATAAAATAAAACTAAAACTAAGAACTTAAAAATTAATAAATGAAGAACCCTACACTGATGCAAATTAAATGAACAGTGTGTATTCCGAAATCTATATAACTGTGTGGCACAGAATTTGGGACACCCTCAAACAGATGCTCATTACACAAACAGATGCTCATTACATGTATGTAAAATATAATTTGAAATTCTACATAAAATAGGTTTCATTGAATCTTCTCAAAGAGATCCTTCAGAACATTAATCTAAAAATGAAATTTTAACTCTAATTATACATAGGCTATTGTTTCTGTAGTAGTGGACTTTGGAAGCTTAGCATTGTATCATCACCTACCTCTGAACAACATCAACCAATCATTAAAAACAAAATGTGAAACTATATAACAGAGATTAAAGAAAACAACAACAACAGCAACAACAACAACAATAGCAACAACAACAGCAACAACAGCAACAACAGCAGCAACAACAACAGCAACAGCAGCAACAATAGCAACAACAGCAAACAGCAGCAACAACATCAAACAACAACAATAAACAACATCAAACAACAACAACAAACAACAAACAACAACAACAATAAACAACATCAAACAACAACAATAAACAACATCAAACAACAACAATAAACAACATCAAACAACAACAACAAACAACAAACAACAACAAACAACAACAACAACAGCAACAACAACAACAACAACAACAACAACAAACAACAAACAACAACAACAATTACCTTTAACTATTATATCCTCCCTTCTTGGAGAATCATAAAATAATTGAGCTTGAACCCCAATGTAGTAACCGGATAAAATTACAAGATCGCGCTTCGTCCTTTTACAAAATGCAGTATGTATTTGTGTCTTTTGTACAGGATTACATTGTACAGTAGAAGTTTCAATATGACTAACCCCTGTGCTGTACTAGAAATAGGGTAAAATGGTTTACCTTTCATAATGGTTTGTATTGTGGACCCAGACTCTTCATATCACTTAATAGTTGATCGTTTCCCTTATCACTTACCCCATTGTTGTTGAGGTCCAGGGATTTTAACTTCCATCGTGCAACAGTTTCTCTGAGGGACAAATTATCTTCTGGACCAGTACTGGAAATAGTTACAAATACAAAAACTTTGTTACAATCTGTAACAGATATTGCATTGGAAAAGACCAGATCTAATTTCTTGAAAGACCATAGATCAAAATGATTAAAACGTCAAATTACTGCAGAAAAAAACAAAAATGGTTTGAAGGCAGACGAGTATAAGCACGAGAAAAACTGGAAATAATATTACCACCAGGACAACAGAAGAAAACAATAACTAAAATCGTTTTCTCACAATTGATAATGATACTGGCATCTGTGAGTGTTTGTCTGTCTCTTTGTCTGTCTCTTTGTCTGTCTGTGTATACAACTGTATATTTGTTGGGTTTTTTTTTTTTTCGCTTCCATTCCTATCTTCTTTTCTTTGCACTGTAATGTTGAGATGAAAAGCGCAAATTGAAAAAATGAGTCTGTGGATAAGTTATATTAAAACATGACCTAGGATACAATGCATAAAGAATGCCATAGATTTAACATGTACATAGTGAAAAATAAATGATGAAGAGAAAATTCCACACTGACTTTGTTTGATTGTCAGCTCCCAGCAAAGCTTTCTTCCTCTCCTCTGTTAAATCGCTTATTAAGTCCACCAGAAACCTTCGCTTTTGTTCAAATGGACAACCTATTGAGAAAATAATGATAGTGTGATAAAATGTTAAGCAGCAAAGTTGGTGCCATGTTGCGCAAAAACCGATCCATCTTTCACAACACCTGAATCATTGAGAGATTGGAGAGGGGAAAGGGGGAAAAAAGGGGAGGGGTGTAAAATGATGAGAAAAATATATTTTTACTTTCTTCATATGGCGTAGGAAAGGGAGCGGGGGGGGGGGGGGGGGGGGAGGAAAAGCAGAGCTACTACTGTAAAAGATAGCGTCAAAGAACTCGAGGAAGAGAATGGCCAGCGCCAGCTCACACACAGGAGTCCATCGCTTTGTCACCAGGACGACATAATCAATGCCATGAATAATCACGCCATGAAGTGTTTCATATCATTTCCCTCTGGGCTGTAGATGGACATGGCCACAGAACGCAGTACGAGGAATCATAAGCACCTTTTACAACTCAGTGTCATATCTATATTTTATAAGCTTCACCCAGCTTGGCAAACTGGCACATAGTAATGCTGAGTGTAAGTGGGTGGACAATGTAAAACTACTAATAGTCTATATATTATCTCTAGGCGTACGTTTCGATCTGTAATGTGTGTTCCATTCCGTCCAATCGAAATATGGGAGAGATAGCCATTTGTAGAAACCTTAAATCTCCATGTGCACAGCATAGTGGGATCAAAACATTAATTCATTTATTCAGGTTCTCTATATTTACTCACATTTTCCAATTTTTGTATGTACATATCAGGATCAGTCCGATTATTCGTACATCAAAACTCTCATTCCTAAATCCAATTTACCATTCATCGTCCTTTGCCGAAGTAAATAGAAAAATAGATTACTTAGACGGGAGACAGTGTAGCTGACAGGACTTGATACACACACTGTGTTGTCACGGCGACTATCAATAATGAGAATACATAGAATCTAATCAGTTTCTTCTATTTTATTTGGCCCCACGCGTGTGTTTGTCAAGCAACATTTATAACCAAGTGCAGAGCCCATTAAATATATTGATAAAGTTATTGTTGTTCGGGTAATTAAGACTGTCGTCCTAGAGATTATATGTTGCATGCAAAAATTATTTCTAAATTTTGAAAAATATTCCATGTAGCTTTGAAAAATCAACATGCCTTTCTTGCAGGATAACTTAATCATAATACAAAATTTCTAGAAGAAACTTCTCTGCTAATAAACTCATTATGCTCATCTGAAATCCTCTCCTGACCGTATAACTGACTAAATCACCAGTCTATTTTCTAGATTACTTTTGTATTCCTACCTTTCATCTCCCTCTCGTCCTCAAAGCTACAGTTTGGCTTGACTCTGTATGTGGCCGTGCCGGGAATTGGGTTGCCTGTGTTTTCCTGGAAAATGGACAAATCATTGGCATTTCAAAATGAAAATCGACACTGAGATTGGAAATGAAGAGATCAGCACAACTTTTGTGCGGACATTTGACACCATCCTCACAACTTTTCAATACAGATCATGAACAAATGGATATAATTCCCAATGATTTCGACACCTATCCTTTTGTTTGTTTGTTTGTTTGTTTTTGTTGTAAATGTTCAACCAACAATAATGGAAGTGATCAAGGTGTTTTGATGGCAAATATCGATAGCCGTGGTCATGTTGGACAGATTATTGTGCAAAACACAAACAGCATTCCAAGCCCTTCACAATAGTGTTCATTCTCGAAAGAGAGAACTTGGAGAGACAGTTAAATAAAGGTTTACCCAACGCCCATCAAAAGACTTTTGTTACGAAATCACTTCGCGATAATGAAGTTGGACCGTGAGATCACTGTCTTGTGTGTAGCACGTCAGAGGCAAGAAAACTGAATTTTATTCGCAAAATAATAATATTTCAAACATTTTATAATTTGAATATTCCACATTGGGTGAGTCGGACATACGACATGAGAGAGAGAGAGAGAGAGAGAGAGAAAGAGAGAGAGAGAGAGAAAGAGAGAGAGTTCCTAATTACAAAAACTGTGCGAGTTGGGGAGGGGGGGGGGGAGAGGGGTGTTTATGCGATTATCTTTACTTTATCTTCTTCACTGTCTTTCTCTTGTTTATTTCACAATCATCATTGAAAGTTATTGTCTTGAATGCCTGTCTTGTTTGAAAGCGAGAGAAGCGGGAAAATGAGACAGTGAAAGATCCTTCTCTGTAAACTCATTATATTATTTCCTTTTCACTTTTTACTGGTTTATTTCTTTAGTTATTTTATTTATCTTTGGCGTCAAATAAAAGAAAACTGAACTTTCTCTCCGCTTTAGAACGGGTCAACGAGAAACTAATCCAAATATTTGTGTCCTTAAAGAACAAAAAAATTACGAGAAGCCGTGTTCAGATTGCAGAAACAGAATTTGATCCATGACACGAGCACAAGACCCTTGAACGGGAAATGTACGGCCTCACTGCAGACATTTCTAATATCTTATTCCGATTCAAACTCAATGTAGCTTAAGAAATATAAAGTTTTATATATCCCTTGGATCTGTAAAGTCAACATCTAAATGACAAAATGAGACTTGACACGAGGCTAGAAAGACGGACAAAATTTGAGAAATGTTTAGTTTTGATTGTGTTTTTAATGCAATTAAGTCTGACTATATCGACCCCTGCAGCGGTATGCAGCGATTCTCTGAAGGCTATTGCGTCGTAATTATTACAAAAAGCTCTGTGTGATCATTCAAACAATAACCTTAAAGCCAGCTAAGATTTCTGGGAACCAGAGGACTCTATCGAACATTCTATAGATTCTTATGTTTTTATATATAAAAATGAGTCAGGCCTCTCGTTTTGCAGTTGTACACGAGACAAAAACTGCATGATGTAATGGGATATCGCTTACTAGGAAACGAATATTATACTTTGGTGTTACTAACTTCTGTTACGTCTGTTTCCACTAGATCCTGAAATTCAACCCTGTCTCAGTATCAGGTCCAAGCCAAATAGAGCCCTGTAATCCTCATCCGCCAACGTGATAAACAATATCAACAGTAACCCAATCGCTGTCCACCCGTGATGCATACAACAAGGTGTTAGTGCTCACGCAAAGATTTTGTCAACGTTTCGGTCGGAGCAATGACCGATGTCTAGGCCAGTGATAACGCACACTGGCAAGACGTCTTTCTCTTGGAAACGTCTATTCTGAGAGAATTGTGATTTAGTTTTTACAATCATTCTGAACAAAACACACAGGTTTTAGAGCATCAATGGATGCAACAGACTACCTTTAGATATACAAAGTTACATTTGAATGAGATATATTAGGTAAGATAAAATATTTGTTGTTGTTCTTTTGTCCCTTAGAAGACATTTTTTTCTACAGCTGATGAGACATAGTATACACACAAATCAAGCAAAGACCCAAACATCATGAATGGCGTCAGAACAAGGCAGGCTATAGTGAAATTGCTGCCGCTTGATAAACGTATCTCTAAAGGCAGAAATGAGTTTCTGTAACGCTCTTGAGTGGTTTTTGTAACAAATACCCACATCCAAGTGATTAAATAATTAAACTGTGGTGAAAAGGCAGTTTTTTTTTTCAAAAGCCAGCAGAGCGTTAGAACAAACAGATCAATGATCTCTCTTATCCACTGTCAAAATCAGTGGGCCTGTTGCCAGAAATAGACTGATTCACTGGGGTGAAAGAAATTTCACTCTGACCCCACACTGTACGATCAAAGTGATGCAATTGATGAAATTCTTTGGTGATTAAAAAGAAAAAAAAACGATGCTATTTTCGTTTCGGGCTCTGAATGTCCGGTAATTTGATTGTCTGAACCTGCCACTGTTTTAATTTGTTATTTCTGTCATTCTGTGAGTCAGCAGGGCTCTAGGGTTCGGGCAAATTGTGGTTTTAAACAATATACAGCGGTGGTTAAGATCTATTTTTACTTCAGGTATAATGTCTTATTTTGATCTGAGATTTTTCATTCCAAATCCACATTACATGTTAAGCAAAAGAAACGACAAGGACGGCAACAAAACTACAGTACTACAACAAAGCAACAACAGCAACAGTAACAGAATAATACGAGTAATAGCTCAACCACAAAATAACTACCAACAACTCGATAAGAACTAAAACCAACAACAATAAACAAGGACATATAAACCATTTCAGCTATTTGCTTATGATGTCTTCAGTACTAACTTTCCCTTGCTACATCTCTGCATCTCTCCTGTATATATATATATATTTTTTATTTTTTTTTTGAGCCCTTTACTCATGTCCCGATTCAAGGTGAACCAAAGATTTAAAAAGCGTGTAACATCAAACAGCCCACGTGAGTACATCCATAAAATATTTATATATTGATTTCCTGTGGGACTCTCTTCCCACATAATTGCACTTTTGTATTGGAGGAGTGGGAAAAAAATCACTCGTATAAAATATACAGGTCAGATTTTAAAAATTCATGATTGCAAATAGCATCTTTATGGACAATCCTGCTCCAGGG
>JBCEWB010160699.1:0-10460 GCA_039654565.1 Peronia peronii
CAACAACAACAACAACAACAACAACAACAACAACAACAACAACAACAACAACAACAACAACAACAACATCATCAGCAACAACAGCAACAACAACAACAACAGTTATAGCAGCAGCAACAACAGCCTAACTGCAACAGCAACAATAATAGCAGCAAGAATAACAACAACAACAATAACCACAATAACAGCAACAACAGCACAATAACAACATCACAACATCGCAACAATAACAATAGCAACAACAACAACATGGACAACAATAACAACAACCGCAACAATAAGAACAACAACATGGACAACAATAATAACAACAACATCGACAACAATAACAACAACCGCAACAACAATAATAACAGAACAAAAAAACAAAGAGAACAGCAAGGTTGGCCATGAAGAACTGAAGTCATAGTCATTACGTTGAGATGAACTAAAGCCATGGACAACTGATTACCTAAAAATCAAGACCCATTGTACAGGTATAGTGCCACTGACTACATGTATATAGAAAACATAAGTACTAGAAAGATGCCAACAGTCTCTCCCATTGGGAGATCGCTTCGCAGATCATCTGCCCTTCCCAAAAGGGAAGGTGTAAGGGGAGATCCTTTTGACCAACCCTATTACTTCCCTTTGCCAGACAAAAGAGGTTTTAGCAAGCAGTGTAAAGGGGAAAAAATCCCTTTACGTCTTGTCATTCGAGAGACGGGTCACCAAAAAAATTGATAAAATTATAACAAGAAAAAGAAAACATTCTCTTTACATCATAGTTTTTCTGGAATTTTTTCATGGCGTATGTTTCAAGCAAAGGGCGCAAAAGTGATCTTTTTTCCTCTTTACACTGTTTGTTCAGTCCCTCTTTTGCCTGGTAAAGGGAAGTGATAGGACTGAGCACAACGATCTACCAATTGAATGATCCACTGAAGAGATATATAATATACGCTCTTGGCTGGAAAATAAGAAGCAGTTTTCAAATTTGTCTTGAGTCCCAGACTTTCGTCTGCCACTTTTACAGACTTATAATTTCAGTCTGAAACTTCTTCTGGACTGTCGAATGAATCAATGTTCTACAGTTCAAGGTGGTGTAATTATTTGATACATAGCCAGGACTGACTCCCCAAGGGAAGAACATGCTGGGTGTTTTACACGTGAATGTAACTGTAGACTTCCAATATAGACCAATCTTCAGTTAGAAAAAATATTCTCATAGTAAGGCTATGGAAATTCAACTCTGTCCTCAAATAATACTATCATTTTGTTTTATGAGTTTCTCTGGATCTGAGAGAGTTAATTACACTGTATTTTGTCCTTTCACTGGAAGTTCTCCACGATAATAGAAAGCATTTTCATAGCGTTTATCCTCTTACAGCACACCCTCTAAGCGTTTTACAATCTATTATCTGTAGGAAAAAAAAACAAAAAAACTCCTTTTATAAAGAGCTTAGCATCTGATCTGGTTGTCGCTGATGTGATGATGGTCTGCATTTAAATCTCCACTGTGAAGGCCACGGGTTCTTCCTGTGATTGTTATAGACATAGACGATGCCGGGACCTGTCTAGCTACTCCACGTACTGATCTAACTCATTTGGCCACGCTCACTGGTCAGCGAAATATGGCACTCTTCTGTCTGTCTGTCTGTCTGTTGTCTGTCTGTGTGTCGGTCCATCAGTTAGCCTATGTCAGATGGATGGATGGATGCACAATGAATGGATGGATGGATGGATGGATGGAGGGAAGAATGGATGGATGGATGGGTGCATGAATGCATGCATTAATGGATGCGGTGATGCATGGATGCATTGCATGAATAGATGGAAGAAAAAATGATAGGCGGGTGCCTGCACGTCCGAAGGTGTAAGAGATATGTTCTTGAACAATTTGCAGTTTGAATTTTGAAACTATCTTTATGTCCAACTTGAGATATGGTCATTTGAAGAGACAAAACAGACGAACGCATCACAAAAGGAGAAAACCACGTCTCAAGTTTATTAACTTTTATTTTCATCTTGCAAGCAAATAGTCAACAACCATAGGTCAGATAGATCTAACAGTCAAGAATGTTAAAGTAACAAAATTGTAGGATTTATTATGAGAAATATTAAATGATTGAATGGAGGAACAAAGTTGTAGAATAACATAAGAAAGAAATTAACAGTTAAACTTGCACTTTCACTTTTAATTTACGTGCAAATAAATAACGCCAAAGTACAATGACCATGGATCAGACTACCCCACGATAACATTTAAAACAATGATTACATAATAAAATTGCAAAAGTTTGAGATGAGGAAAATTAACTGATTGGCTCACGATATGAAGCATCCGATGAGCATAGAGATTATTGCATAAAAAGTAAACTGACTTAAAATCTGATAAATACAACTAGTAATTCACAATAAGAACAGGTTGAATTGTTTGTAACAAGTATTTAAGAATTGTTAGATCACAACAATGTAAAATATAATGAATAACACAAGATGGAAAATGGCATTCATGGCTATACTTTTATGTTTCTCATACTAACCATGCAGTCAAGGCGAAACTCATCAACGCCATTTTTCTGCCAACTCTACATACCAGTGCCAGACATGGTCCCTAACAAAAACCCTAAGAGAAAACTGACCACCTGCGAGGTGAAATGTCTGAGAAAAGCAGTAAACATGACCGGGTGAGACAAGATCAGAAATGAGGTGATAAGAGACATAGTGGAAACAACACCAGTCCTGCAAATACATCGAATAAAAGAGAATTAAGTGGTTCGAACACCTCACAAGGCTACCCCCAAACGAAGCAGCTCTTTAGGCATATAACACCAGATACTCGGGCTGGAGAGCCAGGGATAGGCCTAGAAGACGCTGGAGCGACTATGTGGCAGACACCCTCAGAAACCACGGGATGTTCCTCCCCCAGGCCACTCGCCTTTCCGCCGACAGACGACTATATCTCCCCGCGACATCCACCGGTACAAGCGAGAGATGAAAGAGAGAGAGAAAAAAGAACCACCTGGTAAACATCTACAAGTTAAATTTTAATGGACATCCATCACAAGTTTTCACCTACATGAAATACATATATGAGACTTTAAGATGAGACATATTTGTTTGATTAATTTATTGTGAATCATCTTGCAAATACATAAAATATGAACGAGACATTTTGTAACACAAAACAAACATTACAAATTTATTACTATATTAAAAAATGTAATAGGTATGGAAATAATTTCTCAGTAATCACTTATTACATAAATGTACAGTAAATTTCAGTAAAAATAGTCACCATAGTAATCACAGTACACGCAGGTGTACCTTTCCTACGTTTGACGGATGGACAACAAACCAAGAATAATTAGGCTGATTTCTGTCGTGCCCCCCTCCCCCTCCCCGCTTTTCCTCCCCTGTGCCTTCTCTCTACACAATATTGATTGACATGGAAAAGTTTGCGTTTCAGTCTCACCACACTTTATAATGAAATCTAACACATAATTAACTTTGCTCAGACGAGCACTGAATGTGACCTTCACCCTCTCAGCCTGTGAATTCTGGCCTTCACCTTCTCAGCTAGGTAATGTGCAGTCAGGTTGCAGATCTTCCTTCCTCTATTTGTGGTGTTTGTATTTATTTTAAATAATAATAATAATAATTATATAGTTATGGCCTCTCTAGTTTTGAAATACATGTACAAATTACATGTATCTTTTTTTTTTCTTTCTTCTGACTAGCATTGTTTTGATTATTCGGTAAAGTCAAAAGATTCATGGATCACCATAGTTGCTCCATTATAGATGTATCCCTTTCTGTTCATTTAAATAATTAATGTTGCCTATAAATTAAAAATTGATTGAACGAGCATTCATAGTAAAGCCTCCTATCAAACAACGGATAGTGACATGAAGGTTAAGGATTTTCCTTAGCACCTTCAGCAGATCCGCTGTCCTTCTCTTCTCCTGAAAATATTTCACCCGAGCAATAAAATAGTAGGCCTATTATAGTCTTCAGCCGTGAATATACGTGGATGGCAAAGGAAAAACAATCATCCGTGTCATCACAGAAATACAACAAATAAAAAAAAAAAACCCAAGGGAATTCCCAGTGATTTAAATGTGAAATGCTAATTCGTTAGTTAACATTAGCAATAATAATCAGATTTTCAGCATTCTAATGTTATAACTGTGAAACTTAATCCCTTCATTCAAAGTGATTTTGTGGACACAACGAAAATGTTAATGGTAAGAATATTGAGCAATAAAAGCAAGTTCATCATCCGAATCCAGTTCAAGTTATTCTGAAAAAAAAAAAAAAAAAGAACAAACAGGTGTAATCTAAAAAGACATTTATTATTGAATTCAAGTCATGCTCTGTGCTTTCAGAATTTCTCCCAATTTCTGCTGTTATGAAAGACCTCCTGGTCGAAAAAGCACAAGATTTAAAGAAACTTTCAAGATAAAAATGAAAGAAAAAAAAATGACTGGATTCTTTGTCTTAATAATGTATCAACAGGGTTATAATAATATATCTACTAATTTGTTCTGATGATAGTGTACACAGCAAATAAAGAAAGCAGAAAAAAAAAAAGAAAAAGAAATAAAATAAATAACAAAATAAATAACTTCCTTTATTATTGAGCGGTATATTGGTAAATTGTTACCTAGAGGAACAGAGACCGACATTTTGTTACGAAGACAAAAATGCAGCACTCAGGCGAGCTAAAGTCAAGGTGGTCAAACTTCATCAGGATGCTTTCACCTATGTCCACATATAAAGATCTAAATCGAATGTTCAGTGCAACCACTGTAGTGACTGATTGTTGAGCATCTCATCTAGCACACATAATAAGAGCAGCTCGGGACACACCTTAATGAATAGGAGATTGTGTGCTAATTTTTTTTTTTTAGACCACCGTACATGATTCAAGGGAAACAAGTGTGTTTACTTCATCAAGATAATGAGAGTAAGGTCTCATCAACAGGGCTGGTCAAACTCTTAATGGGAAATAACCAAAATAAATACTTATCTCTCAATAATTAAAACAAACTGAAACAAAAAGGCTCTGTAACTACGTAAATATATTTTGAATTTTTACAAAAGTAGTTGGTAAACATGACTTGCAATGGTATAAAAATCGAAGAATGGCCTTGGAAAAATCCGTGAGCTCCCTACACATTTGCTTTTGTTCATTTTTATTCTGCATTTCACACTGCTCATTGATTAGACTGTGGACAAGACTGGTTTATTACCGACCAAATTTTGTATTCGTACCAGGAGCAATTTTTTCCATGAAAGGCAAACAGCAATGTACAGGCCCCATTTTTAACAACCCCTCCCCCTCTCCTCCCCTCCCCCCTTAATCCTCCACACTCCTTTTGTGTGAATGCGGGACGCAAAGGATGAAGAAATGAGGATGATACATGTACGTCACTGTGTCTGTACTGATGCCAGAATTTCTTTATGAAACACAGACATTTTTTCCACAGAATGATGTGTCAACAAAAAATCAGATGGGTGCTGAAAGTTAAAGTTATAAAAAAAATTTACAGTGTATATTACAGTGTATTTTGTTACATGTGAAGCAAATATTCTGAGTCATTTTGTCATTTTCTTTGTAGTACATGTATATGTGTAAAACATGAGCTTGTGCATGTTAAGATGCTGTCGCACAAAGGAGCATTTTTTTTTTCTGAGTTACTCCAGAGAACAGAGATGTGTTTCAAAAAACAAAACAAAACCAAACAAAACAACAACAACAACAGCAACAGCAAACAACAACAACAACAACAACAACAAAGAAAAAAGTAGAATCCTCTTAATTTGAAGTGGAAGGGAAGAAGAACTGACTTCCAGTTAAGCAAGTTCGAATCACATTATAGTCAAAGGAAATAGCTATACTTATTACATACATGTAGTTACTTGCCTTGATGTTAAAACTTCTAAACTTTTGGCTTGCTCTAAATTTTAGCTAGAAATAGGGCTTTTAGTTTGTGTTTTTTGTCAACAATTTTATTTTCTTCTCTATACTGAGAGACATATTTTCTCTTCAACGGGTTGGGAGTTGATATTTAAAGGGATCTGAGTTAGATCTAAAGAACGCAAAGTGTAGATCTACAAACTGTAATGTAGATCTAGCTGGTTGGTCGGTACGATCACAGCTTTCAATGAGAATTGACGGTCAGTGATGTGTTTCACTAGCCTCGAGCTAGATCTAGTCGAAGACTGAAACAATGGGTTGAGAAAGAGGGAGCGCGTGTATTACATGTACTGAAACCAACCACCTCGCTGTAACTAGTGTCAGGTGTGGTCGATCCATGGAGCTATTATTAGGCCTACCCATTGTTCGATTAAAGTGTCTAGCCGGACTTAAGTCCAGCTAGCCCTCAGGTCTATTCGGACTTACTGTCATTTCCCCCCCCCCCCCCTCCGACTTTTGAATCAACTTGTAATCAATTTAAAGCTTACATTTGTTCATTTTGATATACATATATGATAAGCTTATATGAAAAATCAGAAAATAGTAGTTATTGAAAAAAGGAAGTGTCTATAGTAGCCTATAATCCCCGATCGGGTATTTTAGCCCCAAATCCCTGATTTTATTTTCGGTATTGATTTTTACACCCGTTTCCGAGAGCAATTTGATGTTTTGCTTTCTAGAAGTAGAACTCCCAATATTGATGCAATTTTGACTAAAATTTGGATCACTGGTGAGAGTAAACGAAAAATAACAGACGGACAATCCCTGTCATATTTGGATTATAGTACATGTATTATAATGTTAATTTTTACTAGGAGCTCACAGTCATCTGTGGACAAGTAACTAGACTGATATTCTTTCAACCCGGGTTTGAATCTCAGCCATGCCATACTTTTTTTTTTTTTTTAAATATTCTTTTTATAATAAAAATTAATATGTGTGTATTTGACATAGATTTTGTATTTTTATTTTTATGTACAATTTTGAGGGGTTAATTGGAAGAGATGCTTTCACTGGATATATCTTGCGGACGTCATCAACTGCGAGTGGAGGGTTCATCTCCACTTCAACGCGTCTACATCTATAAATGTACATGTATATATTTCATTTTCTGTTCCTTGTATCATGTGTGTGTTTGTCTTTTTGACAGAAAGTTTGTATTTTTCTCTCTTTATGTTTTCTTTTTGAGACTGTGGTTGAATCAGACTGAAGAATGGAGAGATCTGGATCTAAATCTAGACCTCATTCAGTTCAAATAAAGAAGATCGTCGAGCTTGATGATAAACCTAGACCATCATTTATTGATCAGCATATTTTTGCTGATAGTGTTTAATTAAAGCTACATGCACATGCCTTCCATCCCCTCCCAAAGGAACACGGCACGAACTTAAAACTTAACGGCTACATGATGATGACATGGAGTGAGTAAGTCCGGCTAGACCTCGAGGCTAGACGGAATTAAGTCCGGCTGCGCTGCAGAGTGTGAATCTGACAGTCTATCTCAACTGAAACATCTGATCAGATTTTGATAATACATGTATTTCGGCCCACTTCTCAAAAGCAAGTTTGCCAACATGTGTCTGTTTTTGAAGATATAACAGTTGTGAATTCAAAATATTGTTTCACTTTAGTAAGTTCAAGTAATGCTGATTATTACACACTGAAATATATACAAAAAGTGACAATATTTACATAAATTTTAATGCTTTCTTTCATTCTCATCTGACGTTCTTGTAATTATGACTAACAATCCTGACTACCAAACTTTTGTTGGTGTATGTGTATTGTCAGTTTGAACCTCACTGTCTCTTCTAGGCCACATATCTTTCAATGACATGCCTTTGCCCTGTTTTCTTTTCGTCTATTTGTTTGTTTATTTGCTTCTTTTTCTCTTTCATTTTCCCCCCCTTTTTTTCCCCATCAAACTTTCCTGCTGCCAATCCAAGTTCTGAACTTCCCTACACCTACCACCGCTACAGAATGTTGGGTTGTATTTTCACTGTTTTTTTTTTGCACTGGATCTCTTTCTCAATTGCATCTTTTGATTTGCTATTGCAAGTGGTGAGGATTTTGATTGCCAACTTACAACATCATATGTGTATATTGTATTTTATGGTCTACAAGTACTAAGTAATACTGTTCATACAATGATGAAAAGTCTCAAACCCTGTCAGATTTAAAACAAGAAATTTTCTGCTGTACATAATAACTTTTTAATCTTCAACATGGTCAAACACTGCATGTAAAAAATAACACCATACTACATGGACAGATCAATCAATGAGCATTTCATACATAATAAAACTAAAAGTTAAACAACGCAACAGCCAATCTTCCATTGTAATTCATTCATTCACTGCTATACTTAACTCAGATGAGAGCAATGGGCCTCAACAACACTCTTCAGTAGCAGACTTGGCTTTGTGCAATTCTCTTCAGCAGAATCCATGTTCACCCAACTGCTTTCATTTCCCCCTAAAGGAAAATAGTCAGATCTTTTTTGACTTGCCTATTTTTCTCTTGTGTGAATTCCACGCTAATATTAGCTACAAGCCAATACATTTACATAACCTATAAACTATTCTCTGTAAACTATTTAAATCAATTTATGGTATGAATTCTCAATTATTTCAAATGTGGAAATTCATAAAATGTGAACAGAAACGGGTGAGTATTCATGTCTATGACCTTGTCAGGAAATCCTGAAATTAACTTCTCGGATAAACCGAAGTGACACGCCAATCTTTCTCTCAAGACAGCCATTTGAAGCAATGGTTCTTACAGCAAAAATTTTTTAAAATATTATGTTATCGAAAATCTTTTACATAAAGATCTGTAGATACAGCAGCTATGACTGCCATGTTCCTGAGAACTTGTACATGGGCATTGAACTGTTTGCATTGCCTTCTTGATATCTCTCAGTTACAGGAAAGATGATGATGAATTTTGAAAGTTGACTTAATCTTTTAACTGATCGACTTGTCAACAAGCTATCAACAATATGTTTGATATTCTCTAGGAATAACACTAGTTTTATCTGAAACACTGCTCCCTGATCTTCACATGCAATTATTCTTTCTCCTATTCAAAAACTCCGTTTGCACACCAATCTGCAGTGGTTGGCATGTACTTGTTTCACAACTAGATGGTAGATATCATCCTAAGTGTTCAATATACACACTTTTTCCAATTGTGTGCAATGTCATGTTCTCATACATACAAGATTTGGGTTTTAACTTTGCTATATGTGACTCATCATGACGGTTTGGTCCACAAGGTATACCGGGCGGTTTCGAGCAAATGGGGCAGAAAGGTTAAGGGGGGGCAAATGGTCGAATTTTGGATTTTTGTACCAACCTACTCTTTAAGCATCACTGCATATTGTAAACATTTCAAAACAATGAATTTAACTCGAAAACTAGGTAAAAATCACTTTAAAAATGTAGGGTCCATTGCTATTATTGCTAAGGAGATATAATGCAAAGCTTTGAAAGCGAATTTCTCAGAATTCTGATTTCTTTCGACAACCGCATATAATAGCTTTAGATGCTCATAACTCCGTCAAATAATGTCATGGAGCAATGAAATTGGTGTCAAAGGATAGCTGAGAGATCACTCTTTCACACTGTATCAATAACTCAATTTGCCCAAAATGTCCCTCTTGGACCGAACCGTCATGATGCATCACATGTCATATTTTCAGTTATACACAAACTGGAACCATGTCAGAAATACTAACTTTACTCATTACGTGAACACAGCGGGTTATTATATTCTTTGCTTTATTTAAAACAAAGACATGCTCCATCAAGATCGATATTTTCCAAAATGATCAATTTTCCTTGGCCTCAGGACATGGACGAAGCCTGGATGTTTTGTAGATTTCTGAAGCTGGCACAGCCGGGGCAGGAATGTAGTGTCTCGTGTGCAAACAAGTCACAGTCCAGGCAGAAATTCTGCTCACATTTCTCACAGACATAAACCTGCAAGTGGAAGGAATGAGAAAATAGTGAATGAGTGCACAATTGCATCAGGAATATGATGAAAATTATAAATTAAAGATCTGAGAATTAAACAGCAAAGTCAAACTTCCGACTTTAGTTGGAATTCTGATTTTTGGGTCATCACCGACTTTTCTACTTTAGGCCGATCAACTACCGACTTTGCTGAATCCCCAAGGCAATATGGTTTTATAATAATTTCTAATGCGATGGAAGTCCAGAATGACAGCAGTGGAACCGGAAGTACGACAGAAACTTGTGCATGCTCCGGTCGAGAATTGAACTGCCGTTCGGCGACTGCTTAAAGATCAAGATCGGAGTTGGTAGCGCTTAATTCCTGACACCTGATAACATGCAATCGAGTGGTCGTGTAAGAGTTATTGGAAAATCAGTAGGTAAGAGTAAAGACAACAAAAAAGAATATGCACGTGGTCTTAGAAAAGCTAATGTATGAGGGCAACGTTTCATGATCTAGATATCATGGTGCCACCCGGGCC
>JBCEWB010160710.1:0-10460 GCA_039654565.1 Peronia peronii
TATAAATCCCTATGTATATATATCCCTATATATATATACATACATATCCAAAACTGCAATAACGGTTACCTGAGTACATTCCGATACTCTCAAATAAAAAGTTCTTTTCGAAACACACACATACAAACTCACAGACACATGGAACATATGTCAGGAAGGACACTGTGAGAATGAATCGTGCACCGATCCCGAAATTGCAGATCTATCTTTCACTTCAGTGAAAGAGTGAAGAAAGAGATCAAAACGGATTAACTGTAACTTTTTTCAAACATGCCATTCATAGGTGGAACAATGCAATTCTCCACTACCACGCCCTCGCAGGCCACTTTTGACTGTTCCCTCTAAGACTGGATCAAGGTAATACTATGAGCGTGAGAAAAAATGGTGGTGGTCTGATTTCTTGGTCATATCGGTGAGAAAAACGTTTCTTAGGAGAGAGAGAAAGTGTGTATGTGTGCGATGGGAAGGGAGGAAAAGAGGGGAGAGGGGCGAGGAGTTTATTCTATTCATTACTAACCTTTCAAAAATCCATCGACTGTTAATTTCAGTAGTGAAATCGCCATTACTCAAGATCGGCACGAAGTTGTTCCACTGATTTACAATCCTATTGGGAACGAAATTGTCCCTGCATTACATTACCCGCAGTGATCGATAACGCCAGTGTTTTGACTGATTCCGATATCTCGATGCGCAAAGCCAGCTGGTTAGATTCATTAAGAGGTTAACGAAGTTATTATTGAGTCAGATAACGGTAGTGATATGGGGCTAATAGGGCTGCACGAATATACACCATCAATAGATGCTATGGGAGGGCATTATTGATCCGGTAATATTCAATCATGCTAATGGCAGTCACTCATTTATGAGCCAAGTTTGGCCGAATGTTTTCCGGTGTATTCCTATTCGAGGACAACGATAGCTTTCGTAACAAGTATCAGTTGTGATGTGCACTGCATTGTTAACTTCTCATCCCTGGTTCAAACCCCAAATATATTTTGTTGAAAATTTATGACAACAAATACCATTCATGAAAAAAAAAAATTACTCACACAACAATTTGTGAAAATATCAACACGACACGATTCGCTGCATTAGTTAAACTTTAATTACGATGTCCACGCTAGTAATTTAGCATCGTTCCCTTGTAAAGCGCATGCTAAGTTTGTGAAGATTGAAAATAAGTAATATGTCCAGTAAATACACCTGTATACATCTTTTCATATAGCTCGTGCCATTTCTCATGTAAAAACAATAACAATAATAATAAACTTTTCTAAAAAATTAACAAAGAACTTTTTTTTTCAAAACTTTGTGAAAATAATTAACGCAGGTTATTCAATCTACTAAATACATTCACGATCATCAAAATCTATATGTATATAATAATATACATAAAGATTGCACCCGAAGTCAGGCAAGAAAGTTCACACGCTGCTGACTGTTCTGTTCTTGACAGCGTTATGCCCACTTACCTTCACCTGTAGTCGGACAAAGACGTTGTTCTGAGGATCCCGCACGTCCAGCAAAGCCACGTTGATGCCAAGCATGATAGTTATGTGTCTTCTTGTTAGTGTCTTTTCCAGAACTTGCTGCTTTTTGTTCTTTTCACTGGCCCACACGAAGTCATAACTTTCTGGCACAGATTCAAACGTGCAACAACTAGATCTCGGCTACTTTCAAATGCAACTTTCAATGTTTCGTCCTCCTTGTCAAGAGAATATTGTGTACAGAGGAACCATCCTTGTCGCAACAATCAGTATATAATCACAGTTGTCAGACTTCCACAATTGTTCTGCATGGCACAGTTCTCTTTGGAGCAAAACAGGAAACTCGTTCCTTGAAGTCCGAACCTGACAAGTGGCGTCTGCATATCAGGAACGTACAGAAAACAAGTATGCTAGAAGTTATGTCCTACACATCGTTTACACATTGGCTTGATGTCAGAATGCTAACGACCAAGGAAGGGTCTCAGGGTCATATCGTACGCAGCGGAGTTATGAAAATTATTCAGTCTTCTCATAATATCGAACGGTAGGAGATCTTGCGCAAGAGAAGAGGAAAAGCATGCGTCGCGCTGGCAATCATACTTCATACAAGGACTTGTATAAATATTATCCACAACAGCGCAAGCGCACTCTTCTACTAGAGTGGAAAGAACGATTGACTCCTCCAATGGCACAAGGAACAATGAATCGGGACACTAAAAACCGCTATTGCTCTGAAGATCACCAGCTCGTCGATCGCCATACAGGCCTTTTGTCAAGAGCGATCTAGGAGTCGATAAAAGGATTCCGTTTCCTTGAGGATCTGTGGCCAGGGCCAGAGGGCTTTGAATGTACGACTGAGATTAGTAAAGTTTATGCATGTAAAAAAATGTTTTCTCCCTTTCAACCTTCACAGCCGGCTCGTGTTCGCTACTCGAAACCTAACAATTAGTCCTACAACAAACAACAAACATGTCCCATTATGTTCGAACTTTGTGAGAACCGAACTTTTGATAAAAGCACGTATTGCGGGCTAAAGTTTTACCGACTGCTATCAAATATGGCATGCCTAACCCTATGGCATGCTAGTGCGCAACACTCTCCTAAGAATCCTAACTGTTATAAGATACAGCCAATCATTTCCTGTTGTTGGCAAGCAGTACTGGTAGGCCTATCACGTTTTGATTTTACCATCTTGTCTTTACTACAAAAAATGTCTGTTGTCAAGTTTATCTTCGCAACAAAGAGCGATCCCAATCCTGTAAGAAGCCGCTCTACTCGGCGAATTTCAATTGTAACAGCAATAAAATATCAAGCACTTGTTGGTCTCAGTCGCACTATTTACCACAGTAGACCTACTGCCATGGCCTGCATTATGCAGTAGGCTGTCGTGTAAGGATGTATGCATGCTGTAAATTGTAATATCAGAAAGCATTTTATCTTCACCGGCCTAGGGCTATAAGAAAATAAATTCACTTGATCTGGACGCAGATACTCTTTCTTTACGATAAACGGAGCCCAAAGCTAGCAAAAATATGCCCGTAGTTCACTGTTATTGTCTGCAATATATAAAGCGATTTATGGCACAGCGGAGGCCTTTGGACATAATAAATCAGGATAGATTTCCGTGTCGACCTAGCACAGGAGGTGACACTTGTTTCAATGGCACTCTATGACACTTCCTCCACCGAGTGTGGCAGAGTCTGTCATTGACACATCGACATCTTTTATGCTTATTGCCTTAGTGGGCAAAGTGTCAATACTATCAGGACAAGGCACAATGGTATCAATGCTATGGGATCAAATTTTGTAAGCTGTTTAAAATTATGTGGCCTTGCTAAATACTCCAACACAAGAGGATACTTCTGTCGGGTTGAAAAGGATGCTATTCTCAGTGTTACGTGTAGGTCAAGGGTTGTTGTTTGTTGTTTCTGTCTACGTATCTTTCGGAGATTAACAAGACTGATTTGAAGAATGGTGAATAAATTTGGTTGACCGACATTGGCTGGAATTCATTTCTTTAATCCTAATGAGTCTCACTCATTAAATAGAAAAAGTGTCAAGTTGATCTTCAATTTATGTCTGATGCTATTTAATTTTTATCGGAGTTTTGCGGGACGAGATGCAGTTAAAACAGCAGTTTTTGACGTGTTGCTACATCTTGATCTTTGCCCTTAACTCTTCATTTGGGACGCCTCTTGACGAGCTGAACTCAAGCAGGCGGATTGCGAACTGGGGTCTACGAGACCTATCTGCTGGGAGGATCTACAGTTACGTGATGTTATCAACTGGTTACCCATCTAAGCACTAATCTTCCTGGTTGTTCGTTGGCAACTAATACCTCTAGTGAATACGAGGAAAGAGTGAGGGCGTCATTAACACAATAATAATATTATAATAATATACTAGACCCACAGACTAAGGACAAGGTTACTTGTAGTTTGACCAAACTACTTGTCTTCTCGGTCAAGATGTTTTTGTTTAGTCCATTAACAACAATGACGCCTGACGAACGCGGTTCGTACCGTTGTATAGCAGTTCCTCTGCAGGTCTCTGGACAAAGAAGAATATATCTAACCCAATCGGTAAAAATCGATCTGAGATCTTTGGCCAATGCTAGGTTGTGTAATCGGAAGAGGGGAGGAAAGGGATAACTCCACAAATGCAATAAAGGCAGTGCCACATTTCCACACTGCCTAAAGTAATTCCTAGCAGTGAGAAATCCTATTTGTATGACTATTTTTAAGAGCAATGTCTATGTGGAAAATGGGGGCATTCATTACTTTTATTATTTTTATTATTTTATCTCTGAAACCAACAAATATGGGTTAAACAAAATTACGAAACACTCAATTTAATATATCTCAAACATGCATTACGGTTTTTAGAATACACTGAATGAAAAAAAAACAAAAAAAAACTTGGCTTAGCATGATGTAGACTCAGCTAACTAAAAATATCAAGGTTGTGCAAAATTTCAGCCAGAAGACTGCTCTACTACAGAGTATGAAAACTTGATGAGCAGACATTATAACTAACAGATATTTACATCAAAGTAACATTGCAAGAAATCAGACGTGATTGTTATTCACACTAAAACTCTGATATCATGAGCACTGGTCCCTAGCTATACTCTCTATCCAACCTTTTTCCTCCCTTTTTTAAAACAATCTCTAACAACCGCTGGCGAAGGAAAAAAAATCAAAAGTTTTTTATTTACGCCGATAACAATGATAATAAACGTAAGCTCGGCTAATCACCATAAATGCCCTATCCATTTATTTTTACAAGCCGTCTTATCGGTTTTGTGCCCTTATCAATGTCTCGTTTGCACGTTAGGGAAGCCAAGAACTGTGTGTCGTAAATCTAGAAGGACTGATAGCGTATTTTCATTCAGGCATTTCTCTTGTTAGGACTATAAATCAGATATGAATGATGTGATAATCTGAGTAAATCCTCCATTACTTTTTCATCACAGTGCCGCTTCCATAAGCCTCGGCATACGTCTCGGGATTGAAGCGCAGAAGTTACTCGTGAACAATGGCGGGCGATGAATGAGCTCACGTTAGTGAAAACTGAAGAGGAAAACCAAAACCTGAAATCTTATCAAATAAAAATGATTGATTCCACTATTCAGTGAAGACAGTTCTCGTGGCCAAACACAATAATGAGAAAAGAGCGTCCGGGCATATTACTATTACTGCAACATACAGTCCCAGTTGTTAAAAAGCCCTGTGAATATTAATATGCTGAAATGCTCAATAAGCAAGTTTCTAATATCCGTTGAGGGCTATTCTCTGCGGCTTTTTATACTGATAGTCTCTTGGACAAAGGCACGTTGACAGCTGAAGTGGAAATAAAGTCAAGAGCTATAGGAATTAGTAAAATACGTCTCCTCACATCATGATTGATGGTGCTACCTCAACAATTAATATTTTGACTTTTGACATCTGTTATTCAGCTGAGCTGTAGAAGTTTCATTGTGAAATAAAGTAAATAAATAAATAAATAAGTAAAACGAGCATGATACCAATCAGTTCCAAGCATTGTGTTCCTCAATTACGATTACACCGGAGAAAAAAATAAATAGGAAAATCTACATTTATAGAAGTGAAAAACAAACCTAGGACAAACGCAGGACTCCAATGTGCCATTTAAATATTGACAGACAAGAAAGGTGATAGGTCAGATGAAGGAAACTCATGCCTGTATCATTCGAGCTACCACTAAGAACAAATAAAAGACTTGTTTATTCATATGACCTGCGACAATTTGATCAAGAGTGCAGAATTGACAACAAGGAAGACAAATGACCAGATAAACGTACGTAATACATGAACAAAATTTTCAACGAGTCAAAAAAAAATTAATATATATCTACAGCCTACTATAAATCTGCAACAAAACCCACAATAGGCTTATGGACTCGAAAACTGCTGAATGGATCCATATGAAATTTGACACACAACATTGTTACATATGGATCTGTGTTTCTATGTACATAAAAAGCTTATTGTCCTTAACGTTATTCTAGAAATGCGATAATAATTTAATAATAAACTCGTGAGAGTGCTTGATCCGAATTGTACGTTCGATAGTATGATGCGTTCAAAACACGTTTTCTTTGAGTAACATTCAGTTTAATCAACCAAAATATCAACATCAAGGTACGCACGCTTGCCATACACTTTAGGACGGTTTGACATAATATATTTTTCAAAAATCTCCCACGAAGACTGTGGGTTCTCTTCTAGTATATATATATATATGATATCAATATATATATATAGTTTTTAATATTAAGTCAGTGACAGGCAGGCAGATATGTACTGTTCTCGACAAAACTGTGCTGTTCATTTTAAGAGTTGTTTTTGTTGTCGCTGTCGATGCCATTACCATCAGGGCTCGCTGCCTCTAGCTGTGTGTAGTATGAAGTGGATTGTGGTTTAGAATGACAGTGACGATGATGATAGTGATATTACGGTTATTACTGTTCTTCTTTTCCTTCTTCTTCTTCTTCTTAGTCCTTAACTCCGTCTCCGTGTGTCATAGTTGTGCGCTAGAAGATAGATCTCCGCAAGTATTTTTTTAGTCCATTCTTTGACATCATCGGTCTATCTTTTCTTCTGCCTACCTCATTTTTTTTTTTTCGTCCCTTTCCTGTTCCCTGTAACACAGTTTACTGTCTGTTCTATAACGGTAATGCAACAAGAGAAGTTCACTCTCACTGAAAATAAACAGAAAGATGTGGGCGGGCGGGTGACATGCAAATGTTTACCCTTTACTGAATTTGGACGTCCAACCGTGTTCTGTCAGGCACTGGTCTGGGGCTAATCATGGGGGCAATGTCCGTGAATGTCCACTAATGAAATTGGAAATCAGCACTGACCCTTAGTGCTAGGATTTCCTGATGGTGTCACTTGAGCTGTTTGTAGAGAATCCGTACCAATCTTATCTGGGTGGTAAATACGTCAGGAGTATCTGCGGTCAACGGAGATATTCACGGTATATTCCTGTCTCACCTTTGTGCGAGGGCAGGCATATTTCGCGCAGCGTGTGTGGTAAGTTTGTTCCGTGAATTTTCACATAACTGTGTTTCTGATGATAAGAACTAGAAGAGATTGCGGGCAAAGACGGCCATCAAAACTTGCAAGGTTGGACTTTCTTTGACGTGTCATTTAAATTCATGCATTGCTACATTTTGATAACATGGGGAGAACATCTGACTTACGAAAAATTTATTGCAGAGTTTGTTTATTTGTTTGTTTTTTATTACTGTGAATCCTAAATCTATACTATAAATCTGCAACAAAACCCACAACAGGCTTATAGACACGAAAACTACTGAATGGATTCATATGAAATTTGGCGCGCAACATTGTTGCATATGGATCTGTGTTTCTGTGTACATAAACCCGAAAAAAAGCTTATTATCTTTGACGTTATTCTAAAAATGCGATACTAATTGAATAATAAACTCGCCAGGCTGCTTGATCTGAATTGTACGTTTGATAGTATGATGCGTTCAAAACGCGTTTTCTCTAAATAACATTCAGTTTAATCAATCAAAATATCAACATCGAGGTGCGCACGCTTTGCTATAAGTCGCAAGGCTATATTTAAAAAATCTCCCACGGAGACCGTGGGTTCTCTTCTAGTCATAATTCAAATGAGTTGACAGACACCGCAATCGCCACTGACTCCCGTGGATATGGCATGGCTTCTGAGAATAATAATAATTATAATAACAATGGCAATAATAACAATACAATCTGTCATTTCTCTCAGGTCTACCCATTCTCCTTCCTTTGTTATCCCCCCTTTCAGAATCACCGATCATAAGTATTGGAAGTTAAGCAGATGAATGAATGAAATTATTACATCACCTGCGGTCGGCAGCCACAGTCAGAGACTATGCATAATCGAATGGGGTATACTGAAAGCTCCGTAATCCCTGTCCACCAAAAGTAAAGACTCCCACAATGCCCGAGTCATGCAAAAAGTATGAGCACGGTGGCTGAGTTTCTCCTTGATATACACAACAAGCCGTGAGAGTGTACGAAAACTAACGGCGTTTCACTTAATCTCCTAAACGGCCACGCTGGGTTTTGGTGCTAATCCCACAACTGGCGTGTGAAGAGCAATGCTGTGAAAAGGTCAATATTGAAATATCAAAGATTGCCTGGAACGGCCGTATAGTTTGAATTCCACCGATATAAAAATACAGATTACGAGTGTCAAAATCTGATTAGAATCTGAAGAAGAATTTGAAGGAAAGTACTGCAAGTTAATGAGAGGAATCCGTAATGTGTCCATGAAAGTCAATTGTAGGGTGGCCACGTGATCACCAAAAATGAGAAACACGACAATTTGTCTGAGAAAAAGCAAACTTTTGTTGTCGAGTGAAGACTGAAATTTCTAAAATCAGGATCGATGTCGTTGGAAAATTGTCTTTACTTTTCTTCTTCTTTTTACTATTTTTTTTTTTAATAATATCAATTTCTTTCACCCCCTCCCCTCCCATAACTGATTCTTCCTTCTCTTTCACTCCCACCCCACCCCACGAACCTTCATCTGAGCTCCTTAACATAAGCAACCAAATATTTTATCTAATATAACATGAATATACAATATTTAATGAAAATCTTAAACGGTAAAAGGAAATTCAGATTTTGAATATCTGCAATCGTTTCTACCACATAATTATACAAGAAAAAACATACCAACAAAACAAATTCGAGAAAGCAAAACAATGACAACAAGTGGGGAAGGAAGAAAAGAAGAAGACCTGGGAGATATTTCTCAAAAATATTCCATACTGTCTGGTGTGCCCTTGAATAGCACACATATCCTTAAGAATCGTGGACAACAACCCACTGTGAATACTGGCAAGAGCTCTCGCAAACACCCGCTTCAGCATACAACAGTGACTAATGCAGATGCCTCATACTAACTTGCATTGCCCCCTTCAATCCCTGATAGAAACTGCAACGGTAACACTATTAAACATAGGCTTAACGTGAATAGTACTGGAAATGGAAATGTGAGACCACCTCAAGAAGGCACGGGGTTTTTGTTTGCTTTTCTCTCTGTCAAAATATTGGCACCTAATCATCATCCACCTAGGGCCGTACGCAGTGACTTTAAACACCAGGCCAAATCTATCAATCAATCGGTCAAGCAGATCGATAATCACTCGCGTAATCGATTGTGAATGTGGAGCAGATAAACCTGTGCAAACGTATGGCTTTTTTTGTCCAGGAGTAGCGACCAAGGGAAGGCGCAGCAGGAGATAAAAGGAGGCGCGGCATTTTCTCAAACATGTTTTTTCTTTATCCTATATACAGTAGGTACAAAGGGATTTTTTGCCACTCCTAAATCAGTTTAAAGATACAGTATGGCGATCGTGCACAAAACAGATCTAATTATGAAGATATAAATAGTTTGAAAAAAAGCATAATAAAACGATGAATGTATTTATCTGACGACATGAGAGCACCTCTCTATTGAGTTCACGGTCTTAAATCTTTCACATTAAATAAAAAACAGACTGATAAAACCTTATTTTTTTTATTATACATCTGCTGCGTTCATTCTTCAAACCACACGACAGCCATAATGTTTATATAGCGCACTTAATGTGTGACCTTGCTCTATGGAAAATGCCAAGTATTGGCTCTCTGAAAAAAAATAAAGAAATAAAAAATAAGAAACGGCCACTATTGTTCTATTACCAACAAGAAACAAATATCCCAAAAATCTTGTCCCTGTCTGTTTTGGTTGTGGATAAGATTTTGTGAGGATTTTGAAATACTGAAACTCTGTCTAGTCAGCTCTATGCTCCTTGCACTACTTTTTTTTTTCTTTAGAGAACAAGCAATGAAATATCAACAGAACAGCGCATTGTTACGTGCGTTCACTGCCTGGGATTTTATCCAATAGCCTTTTCTTAGAGGTGGCATCACCATTCAAAAGAACATTAGGGATTATTATACACACTGCTCGTCTGACACATTAGGATAAGAATCAAGCATCTGTTTTAATTACTTTTCCCCCCGTTTACTCAAAGAAAGCTAGAACAGTTCAGTAACTCGGTACGATGAAAGTATGGATGTTGATGTTGTCTTGATTATATGAGAGAGCTGAATAATTTAGACAGATTTCATTGACTGCTTCACGTCGGTAAGAAAGCGGGCGTACCCTCTTCATCTGCTCTGATGACAGCATTCGTTTATCAAACTGTGGTCAGTGTTGTGTTGTGTTGTGTTGGGGTTTAACGACACATCAGCACGATCACGGCAATATAAACAAAAAAACGACACATTAAATTCGATGATAATAAAACAAAGCAGCTACGAATTCTGCAAGATCAGAAGCTACAACTTCCAATAGTACCGACGTCAAAATTACTGAATCGGCGACGTCCTGGAAATAAGATACAATGTACACGGACAAGACGAGGATAGTTAATTGAAC
>JBCEWB010160732.1:0-25846 GCA_039654565.1 Peronia peronii
ACTTCATACTTTCAAGAAGAGGTCAAAGAATGAAAATATCGCTAAAACTCAAAATCGACAATTTTGACCCCTAGCATTGATTTTCACTGCCGACCTTGGCCTCAAAGAAATATTAACACTTACAGTTACTTACAATCTCCTGATTATGAGTAACACAGTGATCAGGAGACTTCACAGTGAACTGTGATCTGGCATCTTATTCCCAGCTGCACTGTTGGTTTGGGATCAAACTAAAATCTTGCCAATGCCCAGACATGAGTGGTGAAATTTATGTCATGAAGATTTGTGTATGATATCTTGTCTGCAACATGGAGTTGGGCAGATGAGGTTGAAGAAAGGAAATGTGATTCCTTCGTTTGGACAACTTCATATTGTTGTTCCATAGTTGTGTAAGAATATATTGTGAGTTGTTTGAATTGTGTTGCTCATAATAATCTCTGATTCCTGAATGGCTGTTTTTACTATGTCATAACAGTTTTTTTTAGGGCACATGAAGACAACATTCAGATGTCACTTACATATCAAAATAATTTTACGAAAATAGTAATATCTTTTCAAGGGCAGATTAAAGGGAGGCATTTTCATTTTCCATTGTATATCTATGACTGTTAGAACTAAAATAAATCTTCTGTAGAATTATTTTCATTTATAAGTGCTGAGAAAATATCACTTGGATTTGAAACAGTGATTTGTTCTTCATAACTTAGCTGGGAGAGGAGAGGCTGGGGGGGTAGGGGGTGGGGGAGCATATTGGAGTGGATAAGTTAAAATGATATTGATCATGTTTCATCGTATCTCAGAATGAAATAGAGGAAGAGGAGATAGACAAGACACAGTGGGGAGAGCTGGAATCAGAATCAGAATCTGAAGAAGAATCAGAGGAAGAAGAAGAGGAGGATAAAGATGAAACAGGATTAATCACACCAGCTGAGGGGTAAGTGAAGGCATAATTAAGATTGATTCAGGAATGATTTATTATGAATGATTTGGAAATGTAGCATGAAGTTTTTGTGTTGCTAAACAATATCCAAGATTGATTGGTGAAGAGATCTCATATTATATTTGTTGAGTAGTAAATGTTTAGCTTCTTCATTGATTCTATCTTTGCAGTTAAGACTAAAAATATGGATTTTCTGAGTTTGAAGTCCCCAATTTCTCAGCAAAAATGAAAGCTATATTTTCCTCATATAGAATGTCGAATTCAAAAAGTCATTGATTTCTCAAAAAAAAAAAAAGATCTGCCTTTAGATCTGGGCTGATGAAATATTCATATGCTTCACATCACTGTTCAGTAACAGTTGAACTGTAGTAGTAATGTGGTTTTCTGAAGTCATGTCTACAAACTAATAATGGACATATATCTGCAGATTGATGACTCCTGGTGGTATCACCTCTGTACCTGTGGGAATGGAGACTCCAGACCAGATTGAGTTGAGAAAGAAGAGAATAGAAGATGCCATGGACCAAGGTGGTGACACACCTGCCCTCTATCAGGTCTTGCCTGAGAAGAAAGCAGCACCTGTGGGTGGAGCTATGATGGGGTCTGCTCATGTTTATGACATATCTGCTGTAAGTGAATGACAAGTAATTAATTTTGTCATCTTATTCTTTAAAATTGGAAAGAAATGTACGTATTCTAATAATATTTATAGAGTGGCACAGATGTTTATAGGATGACACAAAAGCAGTGGAACTGAATAGCTGTTTGTGCTTATTTGGATGGAAGAGCTCAATTGCTTGAAACAATCATTTCTAACTGTTGGCATTGTTAATATATTCAGATTCAAAAGAAGCCTGGAGAAAAGGTTGCCACTGAGGCTGTGGAGGTGTCCTTGAATCCCGAGGAGCTTGACCTTGACACAGCAGCCATGCAGGCCAAATATGAGCAGACAGTTAGGGAGCAGCAGTCCCAGCTGGAGAAGGAGGACCTCAGTGACATGGTGGCAGCACATGCAGCAAAGCAACGAGTAAGTGGATTCCTTTGTGTACACTTGCCTTGCCCCTTCTTTCTCCTCAGGCTCATATTATGGTAGGTGGCCAGGAAATTATTGATCTATATAAAATGATAGTTTTCCATCCAGTCTTGACTATCTTTGACCACTACTATACCTTTATATGCCCTTCTCTTCTTTATTACATTCTCAGAATCTCTTGATTCTGTGCATTTGCTTTACCGGTTTAAATTTTCTGTTCATGCAGTAGTGACTAAATATGACTATAGATATGTATTTTGCTATATCAGTTTGCTTGTTTGTGTGGAAATGTAATATGCATGGATGTGTACATGATTGTACCAGGTATTGATTTGTATCATTCATTTTATCATTACAGAAAAGAAAGAAAGCCCAGCAGGACACAGGAAAAGGAGCCAAGAAATACAAGGATTTCAAGTTTTAAGTTTCAGTTACTATGTTTGTCAATGTTGATTTTTATGATATATATTTGTTATAAGATTGATCGCTTTGGGAATTAAAAACTTGCAACATAGTTATATCATCAGTGATGCATTGCATCCCTGTAAATAAACTACATGTACTATTTAGCTCATAATGTCAAAAAATCCATTTTTCATTGTAATGTTGTAGTTGTGGAAGCTTATGAAACTTTGCATTTTTGGTGGCTCACTGTTTGCCTCAAGGTTAATTTTTATTTTTTTTGAAATACATCTTGTACAGGAATATGTTAAAGAAATAGAAAATAAAGTCAGCTTTTGAATAGAAAGTTACTAGGTGGACATTTGATTATGTATAACAAAATTTTTATCATAAGCATTTTTTTTTTTCATCATTTTGATCCTATTTTGGAATAAAGGTTATGTCACTATATTTTCTGATGAGTCAAGTGTTGTTTTTTTTTTCACTGCATATTTCATTATGTTGTCCAGGCAAACATGAAATCCGCTTCACATACAAATATAATGGTATGCTGAATTTTCTTATTGTTGAGTCATGTATCTATGTGAAACTGAGTGAGGGAGGATGGTCATGGTGTGAAGTGTCACCTGTTGCAACAGCATGAACAACAGCTACATTAACAACACAAAGACATACGGATCTCCCACTTGCCTATCTACATGAGTGAGCCCACAAACACAATCATGATTGGAATGTGCTTATGAAAGTGTGACAGAAGGTTGTGACCGTTGTTTACATCATGACATTCAACACTTTTTAAACTTGACATTTTCCTTTCTTTCCCTCACATGAGGTTTTATCTTGTCTATTTTTATCTTTTGTGAAATTGTGAACTTATATGGTTCAAAGAAAAATTTTATAATCTCCTTAAAGTGTTGAAGATTTACGTTACTTTCTCTAATACGTCGTTCAACCTCCAAGTGGAGGTTATCTCGAATGTTGAAGATGGTGATGTAAACAATGGACAAGGATCACGACCTTCTGTCACACTCTCTTATGAAAAGAAAATAATGCGCCCAAAAAATACACCCAAAATATGAAAACGCATGCGTAAATTAATTGAATATGAAAACACATGCATCCATGTCCTAGCTGAATTCGTTATGAATAGAATATTACATGTAGAGTACACATTCACTTTTTCTTTTCACCTTTTTTGTTATGTTATATGGTAGAAAAACTGCTATTTAATAGTCCAGGAATACTTGAAGTCAACTCGCTTAAAGATGCTTGAAGTCAACCCCTTTTGGCAGTCCCATTATTTGTCCCTTTACATGTATATCTTTTTAGTGTCAACCTTCATTAGAGGCAACATTATTTTTTTGGTCCTGAGGGGTTGACTTTAACCAACCAGACTTGACTGTGCTAAGATAAACTGACACAAAAGAATAAGTCATTTAGTAACCAATGGTAAAGTAAAACAGATAATATACATGCAGCTGTTATTGACTTGTAGTGCAGATAACAATATAATTTTTGTAAAGACTGTTGATGTTACAGGACAATGGATACATTGTACATGTGTTTAGTAGGTCTTTGTGGGATATTTGAAAATGAAGAAAATACATGTTGAATGTTACCCAAATAAAACAGATTGTGACAAGTACAAAACAAAATGAAGCACAGGGGTGCAAAAATATAAAATTTAGAAGACGGCAACAATGAAAAAACAACTTTTGGACTGTACGTTTGGATGAACAACAAGAACAATAACAACAACAAAAATCACACAAAAACAAGAACAAAAAAAAACAAAAAAACGGAAAAACAACCCACTCTCTTTCAATTTTGCGATAAGTACTTTGTTTTCAGGAATATCTACATCATTTGTACTTTAGGTCTAAGTGTATTATTTATTATGAATGTAAAGACAGAATAATTAGAAAATGTTAAGCCAGTTTTTATTTAAAAATGGGTCAATACAATTTTTTTTTTCTCTATGTGTGTAATTACAGGTGTTTGTTTCTATCTATCTATCTTTCTTTCGTTTTGTTTCTCCTCTCCACCACGACGTCATCTCTTCGCGTAATTAGGTTGCCTCTGTAAAATCTACCTTCCCTCACAGTCACAAGGAAACCTGTTAAATGACTTTGCCCCTTACTTTTCACTGACACATACCGTAATTATTCTCCCCTCCCCCCAACTCCCCATCCTCATAGGCATTTGATGCAGTGTATGACTTGTTCATCACTCCGGCGTTTTCTTGCAATACTGGTTTTTACACCAACCTACAATGGGAGGTTACTCCTACTCTGCTCGTTTTGTTGACACTGACATGCCAACAATCGGTCATCACTGAGACTCGTCAACTCGAACAGATACTCTAGTGACTTTTTGAAGTAGAATACAACAATATCGTCTGGATTACGGTATAGAATTAATGTGATAAATGTCAGAGAGGAAGCTCGAAGCAAAATCTTGCGCAGACATCACGAGCGATAGTCCCGACGCCGACAGAGGAACTTCTGAACCCCCGGGTGTAGATCTGGGCATAGATCTAGACGACATCTCGTTTTCGTATGTGACAAAAACTGTTTTGACCAAAACGCGCAAGTCTGAGTCAGATACTGCTATTATGGCAAAGAGGTCCACTCATCTAAAAGCTAGATCAAAATACGGGCTTGACTCTGGTCAAACACAAAACTTAAGAGAATTCACAGATGAATGTGATGTAGATATAGGCCAAGACTGTGTGTCATCCAGCTCATCTCTGAGTACCAATACCAAGATGGATGACAGTGACTTCAGTGACAACAGATCTAAATCTCAAATGGACATACCAGATACGGCTTCAAAAATAAAGTCTAAGGTTTCAGATATGTATTCTGATGTCAGGCACAGGAAATTAAAATCAGATTCTTTTGATCAAGATAAAGTCAAAGAGATCTCAAAACATCATACAACAGGCACTGCATGTGGTGAAAGTACAGGATCGTCCTATAAAACTAATGACATTCCGGGTGATGTTAATGATGAAGAGGATGATCACAGCAGGAGAGAAACAAAAGCTTACTACTTGTGTTGGATGATTTTGGTGCTATTCTCACTCCTCACACGTCTTTACAACATTGAGTTACCAGCTCACATTTGGTAAGTGTTTGTAAATTTGTCCTCGATCATCAACCATAACTTTATGACAAAAATGTGAAGGACATGAAAGGAAGGATTTTCATGAAAAAGTTGCATAAATATTATGACATTGTGATCTACATTGTCCAATACAATTTTCATCTTGGCTATGTGTCCTTGATATCATTTGGTATATTGATTTAGAAAGAAGAAAAAGGAAAAAAAGAAGGGTTTCTAAAATATTTATTTATAGCTACAGTTTCTGTATGTTGATCTCTGAGATCATTATCAATGTATATGCATACATATATATATTATTTTTTGATCAATCTGTTTCAGTTGGGATGAGACTCATTTTGGCAAGATGGGCAGCTGGTATATCAATCGAACTTTCTTCTTTGATGTTCATCCCCCACTGGGAAAGGTATGCTGTCAAAGTTAATTTGCATTTTGATTGCTTAAACTTCATATAGATGTAGATCCATGAGTGTACATTGTGCCAAGAACGCAGTGTTCTCTAATTAGTTTGAACATGAATATACGTCATCGATGATGTTGAATGCACACATTAGACTGATAAGTAAAAAAAACATTATGACATTAACATATACTGAAATAAGATAAGGGGGTGGTTAAAGGACATCTTTCTAATCGTTTTTGTTTGTACTTTGTCTTCTGAGATCTTTTATATTAGGATTTTGTTTTCAGTTCGTTTGCAGTCAATTTCAGAGAATTATCTCTAAATCTTTCATGTTTTGTACATGAAACTTTACATCTGTAATATCATCCATAATTTTATTGCTGTTTTAGTAAAGACTACTTAAATATTTTGATCACTATTATTTTTAGTCTCATTCAGTTGGAGCCATCAAATGTCTCTGAAAGTACTAATAAATTACTGCTGAAGATAACATTTATAATGAAGATTTAGCATGTTTAATTTTTCAAGTTCTTGTCTTTCCCTAGATGCTGATTGGCTTTGCTGGTATCATGACAGGCTATAATGGAAGCTTTCCTTTTCAAAAACCTGGTGATCCATATGAGGACACCAATTATGTGGGCATGAGAATGGTAAGTGATTGATCAGCTGAGAGAAGTGAGGAAATTCACTTTGCAGGGATACTTAGGGTACAGTCAATGTATAGAGAAAAGGATAAATGTGGAAACAGAGTAAGTCTCGAATGAAATGGTTAAGGAATAATATTGTCACATGCTATATGATAATTTGCTCGTGTCAGTTATTGGCTAAATAGAGTTGAGGCCATATCTTAAACTTTGAATCTTTTACTACATTGCTCTTGAAGTTTTGTTTTCAATGTTGAATTTCAATAATTTCTGTGATGTTTGTGATGAAATGAAAATGTTTTTCCCATTTTTCTCAAAAGAGCCAAAAACAACTCAGGGAATTATCTTATGAGGGTGACAGTAGGAAAGATGGAGATTTAAGGGTGAAAGAGTAAATGGGTAGAATGGACGGGAAACAGTAGAGAATGTTTGGATGTTTAATAAGCATTGTAAATAGAGGCTGGGAAAACAGGAAATTTCATTTTTGGGTCAGTAGCTGAGCAGTTTAAGAATAAAATTGAACACGCATGTCTTATTTCCACAGTTTTGTGCAGTGTTAGGTGCATGGCTTGTTCCTCTAGCATATCAGTCTGTCTGGCTACTCACACATTCCATACTGGCAGCAATATTTGCTGGGGCCCTCATTCTTTTTGGTAAGTGAAGCATTTGTAGAAAGCGCAGAAAGCCAAGTTCATTTGCAGATCTCTGATAGCTTTGACATCTGGCAGCCATTCAATACTGAGTATGAAGCTAAGGCATCTGAATTATAAAATCATGGTTTTGTTAGTTGCAGGATCATCATAGTAAAATGGTATTGTTTAGTAACTTCTTGACTATATATATATATTCTTCATGATAGATTTTGAATGAAATGAAATTGTGTTCTCCATGCCTGGAGTGTGTCCCTCAGTTTGTTCTCCAAATACTCTGCAAATCATAGTATGGTTTAAACTCCTCGAAAATATTTACAAGAAACAGCATCAAAATTAATCTTTTATTAATGTTGATAACAAATAGAAGTCACAGAAATAGATGGACATTGATATTATTGTTTTTTGCCTGCCTGACATACAAAATTTACCAAATTTCAGTTAACTGGGAATTAGTTTGTAATGTAAAATGCTTGGGATTAATATCTTGATAGGCTGCAGTTAAAATTCATAGTTATAGTAATTTCATGAAAGAGAACTGACATTTTACTTTCATTATTACAGTATGGATGGTCATTTTACCATTGGTCTTATCACATATCTGTAAAATTGTCAGTCTTCATGAGTATCTTACATAGTGCATGATTAATTTTGTTTCTTGTTTAGATACAGGGACGTTGACCCTGTCACGCCACATCCTCCTGGATCCTATTCTCATGTTTTTCATTCTGCTGTCGACATATTCTTGTCTAAAATTCCTGCAGTGCAGGATGAGGTGAGGAGCTCAACAGTAAATGTTTTATTAACTTTGTAATTGCATTTTGCTTTCTTGTAACACAATAATAACAAACCTAGAGAGATCTGAATAGAGTTTATTTAGTTTACATATTACAGTAAACTAGAGCCAGTGCTCCTTTATTCTTCATGAGACAATTAACCAGTATACATTTTGTTCTGAATTATTTCGATTATAGACTGGCATGAGAAATTTAAGTCAGAATCTCAACTGCTCTTCCCACTCAGCCCATATTTCCTAGTTCAAATTAGCTTCTGACATGTTTGTACAAGAGACTAAGAACGTATCAGCTAATTATATGTTGCAGTCAAAGTTGAATCATTTTAATTTTGAATTTTCTGGCCAGCATAGAACTCATACACAAGATACTGTGAAAAGATAGTTCTACACAATACTTTGTTCTCAAGGAAGATAAGATAAATCATTAATTACACACTGTGAACATCTTTCAGTAGATGTTAATTTGATTGCATATTCCTCTGAATGATTCTCTTCGCATCAGGTTTTCCAGCCTCTCTTTCATTTTCTTTTTTGTGTTAGACCATTTTCATTGATATGGTGGGTGTGGATGGGAGTAACAGGTGTCTCACTGTCAGGAGCTATAGGGTAAGTCCAAAACAGGAAGATCTCAGGTTTTACTATCCTGAATGAACAAGTAGTGTTTTTGGATTCAAACACTCGACTGTAATCAACAGTCAACACTATTTTTAGAACTTATGTCTATCTACTTTTTCTGAAGATGTAGTTTTCATCTTTTTTTTTTTATGCTCTGTAATACTAGTTTTAAACTGTTAATTTGTGTACATGAAAAAAGCAGGCTAGGGAGATTACAATTGTGTACATTTGCTTGTTTTGCAGGAAATGTAGTAGGAAGTAAAAATAGGCAATTGGTAATACCAGCATAGTACTGATGAAATAGAATGAGCTGGTTTCTGAAGCTAGAACGGCTGAAGTCAGTCCTTAAGAAAGATGGGCAATATAATTTGGATTCTTTGTAAAGACTCCACACTGTATTTCTCATATTGTCATTGTCAGTGTGAAGTTTGTTGGCCTCTTTGTCATCTTGTTGGTGGGTTACACCACAGCAGCCGATCTGTGGAACTTGCTGGGGGATCTGTCCATATCTATGGTAAGTTGAACGACTAACAATATTTGCTGAACAGTTTGTTTCTCTAAATGGGTTTTTTAAACCTTTTTTTCAGACATTATCATGCATATATGTTATATCAATAAGAATTTTTCTTAACGGACAGAGATTTAGAGAACAATCATACTTGAGATTGCTGATTGGCAATACTTGTTATTTCAAGGACTGTCACTGTAGAAGAAGAAAAAAAAAAGGTATAAAATTGAAATTTGGACATAGGTTTCTCATGACTGAATAGACAAGCTTTGCCATTTCAACAAGATAGCACTTTTAGGATAAATTTCATGTTTGTTCCATTAGAATGATTGTTACCAGATCTAGTTTTTTAATTATACTCACGTATTGATATTCCTCTAATTGTAGACTTTTCTCTTTGTGGTTTTATTGAATCACCAACAGGACTTGTGAGATAGTTCTCATTTATATCAAATCTATTCTATCCATGTTTTGTTTCCCCAGGTAACACTATGCAAACATCTAGCAGCTCGTGTGATTGGTCTGATAGTTCTACCTGTACTGGTCTACAGTTTGCTCTTTGTTGTTCACTTTAGAATTCTGAATCACAGGTGAGTTTTGATAGCGTAGATGGATATGTAGTCAAGAAATCATCTGTCATATATCAGCATTACCAGCTGCGATGTTCACTTTGCAATCAATAACAGTTGATACTGATAGGGATTTCCTAGGTCTTGGTAAGCCTTTCAACCTCCTGAGGGTGATTATCTCGATACAAGTTGTCTGACCACTCACTCAAATATACCGGCAGCAATATTTGCTGGAGCTTTCATTTTCTATTTGTTCCAGTCTTCACTAGCCTTGTATGGATTCTCATGATATAGTTGAGCACATGATCCAGATGAACCTGATGAGCTCTATTACCCAGCATACTGGGCAGGCTTTCTCATTCCAAATTCCCGGTTTTCTGGGCACAGCTTGTCATCTCACATGATAGGCTACAAACTATTAGTAAAGGAAAGAATACAAATGGCGGTGCTCATTAGCTTTGTCTTACAAATGTAAAATATGTTTTTCTCAACTTCTTGAAAGTTTCGTTGTTTTAACTTTTCATTTCTTTGTTTTTCTAGCACTAATATGACACAATGTTGAAATACCTGTATTCTGCTTGGGGTTGGGGGGTGGGATAGGGGACAACAAGGTGGGGAACTCAGGGCTCAAAGGATTAAAGGTTGATAGAGGAAAGAGTTTAGGTGAAAATGTTCTTGCAAAAAGGTTAATCAAGCCCAGCAGCCACATTTTCATCATGATGTGACATCTGATACAGGTAAATAAGACTTATGAATCTGCATGTGAATGTAATTTTTGTGATTTTAATTTCATTATATCAGTCATATTGTTTTGAGGACTATATCAGATGGTATAGAAAATTATGCCGTGATGCTACAATCTGTGAGTCTGTTTATGTGGACAGAGGGGATAAATGAGGCTTCTTTTTCATTTTCTCAGAACAACATATATATATATATATATATATATATATATATTGATATGGGTGTTTGTGATTGTTTATTCTAATCTAAATGTCTTAGAACAATGAATGCCTTAATAGACTCTGCAGAAATGACGATATTTACAACTGTTTAATTTTCATGTTTGTGTTCATTTTTTAGTGGCAATGGCGATGGATTTTTCAGTTCAGCTTTTCAGTCCCAGTTGATTGGTAACAGATTGTACAATGTCAGCATGCCACAGTGTAAGTCTCCTATTCAAAATACTCTTCATGGCTTTGCTCTGAGCATTTTTGATGGGGTGTTCTGTGTCTCTTCATGCACAAATGAGAAATAAGAGCAAGCAAAAAATATAGGTCACATGTTTAAATAACAAGAGCAAAAGTGATTTTTTCCCCCTTCTTTACAATATATGTGCTATACTGTTGTACTTGGCAAAGGGAAGTAACTTAGCTGGCTGACAAAAATGCCTGTTTATGTTATAAACAGATTATTTCTCACATGAATTTGGGTGAAATAAATGGAATATTACAATTGAAGGAAGTTTGTGATCAGATTTTTTTTCTTTTTAATTTGCTGATGTTGGTCTGACATCATTTGTAGGTATTTAAGTTTCATATGAATCAGATCATTTGTTCTCATGAAATGTATTACCTGTTCTATAAATGTTTCTGTTGCAGATATAGCGTATGGCAGCATCATCACATTGAAACAGCGTCGCACTGGGGGAGCATATCTACACTCCCATGCACACCTCTATCCAGAGGAACATCCACCTCGGCAGCAGCAGGTGGATTGGCCTTATATCAAATAAAGACTCATGCCGTTAAAAAAAATGATATTATAACTCTTTCTGTTTGAGACTCATCAATCCTGCAATGCAAATAAATAAATATAGAAATAAAAATGTTGCAATCCCTTGGTACTTTGATTTGAATTATCACTTGTCGAATGTGGGAACAGAAGAAATGAACTATCTCTGTCCTAATGTGAGATAGAGCAATTCAGGTTAAGATAAGAATCTGATATTGAGATGAAGGTATTTTTTTAAAACAAAAATGATTAATGTTTTTCTTTTTTGTATTATTATTATTGTTTACTTTGTTATGATTAACACAAATAGTATTTAATGAGAGATATAACAACTGTAACTACCAATGAAATAATATGTCATTAACTTTAAATTATTGTCTCTCTCACTGACACAGATAACGACTTACAGCCATAAGGATGATAATAACCGGTGGAAAATAAAATGGGCAGACAGAGAGACACATGAGAATGAAGAGGTCACACTGATTCAGAATGGACATCTCATCAGGCTGGAACATGTGGCGTAAGTGCCAGATTTGTCTGAATTGACGGTTTAAAAAAGAGAAAAACAACAAATGAAAATCCACTATTTTAATAACAATTATATTTAATAGAAACTAGCTCCAGGAAATGTTAATCTAATAATTTAAAAAATAATGAACTTCTGAGGGATTGACAGCTTTTGTTAATCTGTCCCTTAATTTTTTCGCTGCTCAACATTTTGTTTTATATGTTGCCCATATTTTCGGCTTTACTTGTTCCCTTGAGCAGGTAGTGTATTTGAGAAACACCAAACTCATAATACATCTTAGCTGTAGCCTGTTTAAAACTCAAAGAAAAAAAATGTCTTCAGTGCTTATCATATCTGCCAGATATTTTATCTGAAACCAAAAAATCTGAAACCAAAACCAAAAAAGCTGTTACAATTACATTCAAAGAAAGTCTCAAAAAAGGCATTTTATACTATATAGTGTGCATATTTAGGTGATTTGTATCATTACATCTGTCTGTCATATTAGTGTCGAAGGGATTAATATGGTTACTTTTAATTCTTCTCTGTGATAAAAGAATTTATGGTAATATTGTTTCATATTCTAAAGTGGAATTCAAACTTCTCTTCCAGAAAGCTTGTTAAAATCATGTTTTAGTACAGATAAAGTTATTTTTAGTACGTTATTTAGTATGTTGCTTATTAGTATCAGATGAAAAGCTGTTTTGATTATAAGGATCTCGCAAATTGACAGTGGAAACTATTATATTTTTTTGTCAGTAATAGTCACAATAGTGTATTCAAGAAATATTTATCTCTTGGGGTGAAGCATTGCAAGACAGCAGGGCCATCAATCAAACACATAACTTCAAAATACTTATTTGAATTTTTCTTACTATTTAATATTTTTCTCATTTAATTTTCTACCTGAGAAAGAGAATGAACTAGCTCTGTATATTCCCTATCTTAGTTGTACATGTCTCTCTCATCATCCATGTGGTTTGCCTCACCTTCACCTATGTGGTAGTTTAGTGATCATTTTGCCACCACAGATGACTGAGCAACCAGCTCCCTCTATTTGTCTTGGTTCTCCAATGTCCTCAAGGTATCACCCAGCTTCATGTCTGTTCATTCCGCAATGTTGTTCTCCCATATCCTTTTCTGTCTGCCTTTCTAGTTTGCTAGACTAACTGATGACATCAAAAACCCTCAGCAAATGATTTAGTGAGCGTTGTTTTTCTGTTTTCCTTCCTTGATAGGACTCGCCGTAACCTCCACAGTCACAGGGAACCAGCTCCTCTCAGCAAACATCATTTCCAGGTGTCTGGCTATGGACAGGTAATTCCAGAGAGCCTGGTATACACTCATTTGATTAACTTCTCTTTTTTATTGTTGATGCATACTGCCTGTTAGAATATTGCAGTCACTTCTCTGCCACTGATGTACCAAGGACTTTTCTATATCCTGATATTATTGTGCTATTGATATAGGACATATAGGATATTATAGATATATATATATAATGCTCTGGAAAAACTCGGTAGAAGCTGAATAGTTGTCAAATTAGAAGTAAAATATTGCCCACAATTTTTTTTTTGAGAGTGGCTATGACAGCTTCTCAAAAGATTAGAAATTCATATAAATTCAGGGACCATATCTTTTGACTGTGAATATGCAGGCAAATGTCATTCTTTACTGATATATTTATATTTATCTCAAAATTGAAAAATTTCAACATTTCTTTACTTTTTCTTTGCCTCAAGCCCGAGACATATAACTATTTATAAACTACATTTTGTTTGATCTATATCACAATGGAACTTGGGGTTAGGGAGGGTTTTCCAGCATAGAGAATTAAAAGAAGCCAGCAGCGAAAAATTTAAAGCAAACCATAAGCTGAAAATGACCTCTCAGTAATGTAGTAATTACAGTAATAATTATGAAGAGCAGAAAATACAAAAACATATTATATTGAGGAGGAACACAAAAATTTCTAGGTATTAAGCATGATGACACTTCTTTGGCATCACTTGATATATGTACTTCCATCTCTTCAAAACTTTATTGTTTACACTAGCATTTGTGTATTAGGCCCTGCAAAGGCCATAGTTTAGACTTGTGCAGTAGATATTGCTTAAAAAAAAAAGAAAATATTAGCTGAAATCATATAGGGATGTGAGAATTTCAGACTAATATTTAGACTAATATATGGACTCAAATTTCTAAGTTCATATACATATTTTTGGTTTGTGCTTATATGTAATTTATTGTGGGCTAATTCTAGAATGGCACTGGAGATGCCAATGATATCTGGCTGGTGGAGATTGAAGGAGGAGGTCAAGGTGATACAGTCCAGGCTGTCAGGTCAAAGGTCAAATTCATCCACTACCACGTCCGATGTCTGTTGCACTCTCATGACAAAAAACTGCCTAAATGGTCAGTCAGCAGTTGGTGAAGTGTGTTGTTGATGTTAGTGGAACGTGGTTTGATGTTGTCAGTGGCTGGACAAAGGATGTTTTTGCGATTGAATGTAGGACACAACTAATCTGACTTTAAGCTTAGCATCATTTCAAAAATTCCATTCAGATACAGGACAGGGCAGCAGCTTGGCTGCATGTATGTCATTAGATAGTGTGACTTTGTGTTTTGTGTAATTATGCTTCAAATTATTGCAGCAGCAATATGTTGTCCTTGTTTTCAGGTATTATTGTCTGATAGATTTTCTTTTTTGGTGTCTGACAAGCTGTTGCCTGGTAAAAGATAGAGCTGATAACAGCATTTATCCATGTGGTAGCTGAACTTAATCTTTTCTCAGGGATCCACACCTGTGTGCTAGGACTGTCACTCATAGATTTTGCAATGATAATGCTATACAAACTGAATAAAGGTTCATCTATGTGCTTAGGAAATACGCCAACTAATCAATAGCTCATTTACTTTTCATCACCACTGTTTGAGAGTATGAAATGTTTATGTTTTCAAAAAATGAAATATTAAAATTAGAATGTGATGTAGATGAATCTTGTTACAGCTAAAAAAAAAAAAAAAAAAATTCAAACTGGTACAACTTATTGTACAAAGTGTAAAGAGCCACTCTTGGAACAAATCACCCACTTGACACTTCTGTAACTGATGTTGTCAGAGGTGTTACTTTATATCATAGGCCATATGTATTTAAAAGGCCCTTTGTTGTTTCTGTATACAGTAATCTTTTCCTTATGGTTTTGTTTTTCCATGACCTTATGTTCAATTAGGCAAAAAAACTGATGATTTCTATAGCACTGAGAGTTTGTGGTTATTAAAGCTAACCGCAGTCACTGATCAGATATATGATAGGCTGTGGGCAGCTTCTGTATGCAGTGCCATAGAGATGTCTGATTTCGACAAAATTTTCCTGTTGCCTTTTTAAAAAACTCGTATCTTATGCTTCCTGTAATTCAGAAAGAAAGAAATATGGCTAGTGGTTTAGTTGTTTTGCTCATCTTTCAGTCCTTATTTACTTTTATGATAGACTACATCCACATGCAGGTGGCATTCAGCATATTTCTGGACCCTGACAGATATGTAATGAAAAAAGATTCTTCATAGAAGACTGAAAAAGATGTCTCTTTTAATATTTTAGCATAGGGAGATGTTCTAAATTATTTTACTGAATTATTAATTCACTCAGATTTGAAGACTTGGAAGAAAATGTATGTTGTAATGAAGTTTCTTTATTGATCTGTTTCTTTATTGATTTGATCTGATTTGGTATCTGAAGACTGTCATAGTTCAGACAAAATGCATTTCTTACATCTGCATAGGGGCTGGGAACAGCTGGAGGTCACTTGTCAGCCCAACCTACGTGACGCCACCTCTGTCTGGAGCGTTGAGGAAGTCATCGATGCTCGATGTAAGATTTTGTCTCAACATTGTGTGGGGAACGAAACATTGGTTCCGTTATAACTCGCCACTCACAAATAATTTGATATATTTTCTCATTTGTGCAATCAGTGTCACACATCCAGGTGAAATTAATCAGATGTCAAAGCAGACAGGCTTCATTCAAAACTGATGATGTTGTGGCAGAAGATAATTTTGTATGTGAATATCTTGGTACAAAACAGACGCAGCTAAACTTTTTATCAAAGTGAAGTACATGCATTTCCCTTTCTACTGATTCAAGAAATTACCATAGGAAAATTTGACATCACCGACTCCTTTCATTCAGTCTTACAACAAATTGTTTGTATAAGCCACTGTAAAAAAACTGTTGGTATGAAGCAATTAATTGAGGAAGCTAGCACTGTGAGCCATTTTTTCGGTCAGCTAAATCGCTTCCCTTTGCCAAGTACGAGAGTTATAGTACAAATATTGTGAAGAAAGAAAAAAATCTCTTTTTTTCCTGTTATTTGAAATATGTAAAGTGAAAAATTATTTAGAAATTCTCAGGACAGTAAAAAAAAAGTGTTCATCACATGGTAAAGTTTGCATAGACTGATTTTTTTCTCTTTACAATACTTGTGCTATACTTCTTGTTCCTGAAAAAAAGAAAAAAATTTTTTGTATCTACAAACAGAAGGTCAGCTGGGCTGTTGCGCATGGGTATGGCATCATCCCACGTTAACTAAATGGTTAGGTTTAGGGTTAGGGTTAGGGTAAGGATTAGGGTATATATAATAATAATAACTTATTTAGATTTATCTAAATCTAGATCATTGCATAAAAAACAAAAAAATGTCATGTTTGACCTGGTTTCCCATGTAAACACAGCTGATTGCCCTTTCTGCACATGCGCATTAGGCCGCCTGACCTTCTGTCTGTAGAAACATGTGAAAAAATTTAGTTGATAGTCAAAATGGCTCATTGCACTTGTTTTCAGATGCACTGCCAATATGAAGTCAGACATGAAAGCCAGCTGTCAATACTTTTCAAATGAGTCTTGCTTTTGATTTCTCTTCCTCAGTACCAAATGTGAGTTTTGAGGTCTATTCACCTTCATTCGTAGAGAAGTTTATCGAGAGCCATGCTGTGATGACCCAGGGCAATAGTGGTCTGAAACCTAAGGAAGGGGAGATCACCTCTAGACCCTGGCAATGGGTTCTGGATTATCGGGTGAGTGGAATCGACATAGTCACACAACTGCAGGATCAGACATATTATATTAACTAGGCAGAGTTGCTCATAGCCAGAATACATTGAAAACATTGGGATTTGACATCTGTATATTTGTACCAAAGCTGTCTGATAACTTCAGTGAGTTTGCGATTGTTAAAGCTAAGTGAAGTCATAGATCAGACTGGAGAATTTGTAACAACTGTGTCGTCGTTCCTGGACAGAGAATGATGTAACAGCACTTTAAAAATTGCTATGGGCATGCATAACATCATGTTGAGGTGTGATGATACATGATTATTAAATGGGATCAAAGCATGGGCAACAATTGTGCAGGTTTAATCAGAGATGTCAAACTTCCTACTGTAGTAGAAAAACAAACTTTTTTGTTGGTGTTTTGTGTTTGGATTTCTGCTGGGCTTTAAGTTTTCCTTTCTTTTATCTGTACAAAAAAACTCAGGTTTATATTCTATCTGCAAGGATGTTGTGTAAAAATGTACAGTGTGAATATTCTCCGACTTTCTCATGAAATAAAATTGGTATTCGTATTTAATCAAGTATAGAAAGATTGTTCTATGTCTGCAGAATGACATTTCAGGCTCTGGACACATACTTTGTAACTATAATTTGTTTACAGGGTCAGGTCTTCTCTGGTCAAGATCACAGGATTTACATGCTGGGTAACCCGGTCATCTTCTGGTCACTGCTGGCTCTCAAGCTGATCTTTCTCCTGGTGTGGACGGCGTTCACCGTCAGCTGCAAACGCAGCAAACCTATGCACAACAACCTGAGAAGTAGGCCATATATATTTATGATGATGTAGAGTCTGATAAACATATCTGTTTATGAGATCTGTCTTATGTTTTCCTTTTCCTTAACATATCAATAATGAGTGACGTCTCTATCATTTTGGCATCAGTGGCATATCTTTGCAATTTTTTGTGAAAGTACTAGTGACAGTGAGATGTTTGAATTGCTGGAAGTATGGCATATTCAACTCTGAGATCCCATATTCATGGATTATAGAAAAACATGTTAAATAGAATGCCCTACAGAAAGAACAGTGTCTCATTTATTTTTTAAGAAAAGAAAAAGCTGCTGTGAAGAAAAAACAGGAAATACTTATTACTTTTTTCAGCCTGTACTGAATGATTATTTTTGTAATGCTAATGATAAATGATAAAAAAAAAAAATAAAAACTTGTAACTTACGGAAAAGATGCATAAAAGGAGAAAAAGCTGAAACATGGCTATGACTGTTTTATTGCATGATATACTATAAAGGAAGGGTACTGTATTACTATGTTACTGGTTATGTGTAATGGTGCACTTGTGTCAAAAGAAAATGTCACTGCTGTCATACATGTATTGTTTCCTCTTCTTTCCCATCGCCCAGTGTATTGTGAGCGGACCATGAAGGTGTGCTGGTGGCTCCTGCTGGCCTGGTTCCTCCACTACTGTCCATTCTGGGGCATGAGCAGAGTCCTCTACTTCCATCACTACTTCCCAGCATTCCTATTCAGTGCCATGTTTGGAGGTCAGTTTAAATGTGCAGATGTATGTGAAATCATTATCTTTTCCTATCCCAGTGTGTAGATCTTAAGTGTCTGAGAGAGATAAAAACATACGTGGCCAACCAGAATCATTTCAGACTTTCTCTATCCAAGCACTGACATTTATGTAATAAAGAGTTGATTGAAAGCAGCGAATTTTCATACTGAAACTACATATAGCTTAAAAAATATCTCCGTGGATTTGCTGTCCAATCCTCTAAAGACGGCATATACTTATACTTAAACCTATGAGACACCAGGCTTGAGAGGTTAAAGATCCATGTGTGTGAATTTGTCAAATTCCCATTTTATTTCCCCTATGATAATATTGTCCATTTATCACTATGGCATTTTTCATCAACACAGTCCTCTCATTGTTCCATACTGGTTCTAGATATTGTCACTGAAATTCTTTGCGTTGTGAAAAATTAGATTGTTCACTATTAGATCATAACAGGAAGAGCTCAGTCATTCTGATGAGGAGTTCTTCAAAGTTCACAAAGATGGTAGAGTTTACTGTTGATGTGACACGATAAGACCAAGTCAAATTGAGGCAGCTGGAGAAACCATTTTTTTTTTTTAAAATGAGTGAATTTTTAAACACTTGTCCATTTAAAAATATATTGCAGAGGTAATTAGCTGAAATACATTGAGTAAAGATCCAAATGTTATTTTGTGACATAAATAAGGATTGGTAAGGATTAGCAGAGGCAATCACGCATTTTTTCACTAAATTCAACTGTAGCAGCAGATTATCCCCATGTTCTTTAGTTCCATTTTGTCAACCTCCACTTGAGGTAGAACAAAGATTTTTCACCCGTAAAATGTGAAATGAATAAGCATTGCAGCGATACCTATAACTCTTTAGGCTGATCAAAGATTGAGCAGCGCCTGATTTCATCTTGTCACGTCTCATATGTCACACAGCCAGATGAAATGAGTGAAATGTCAAAGAAGGCACATTGAAAACATTGAATTGTACGGATATTTTTACACAGAGTTAATTTGGAGTATGAATATCCAGGATGGAAGAATTGTACTTTGTAGCCAGGTTATTTTTTCATCGAAGTGAGGTCTACTGATTTCTCTTTCCACTGGACCAAAGACTCTGAGCACCAAGAATTTGGCATCCAGTTCATTTCACCTGATTGTATTACATTGAAGGTAAATATTGGAGGTTATTGTATCAGTGAGCCCATTGTTCCGTACATGGGTGTGTGAACTATGATGTTTGATTGGCAGGTGTGATGTTAGATCTACTCATAACCCTCATCTGTGTGTGCCTGCCGGAGAATCTGGCTGTCACCATATTCAACTGGTGTTTGCTGATCATCTGTGTGCTCATCATCTTCAGGTAAGACTAGAAAATCTACATCTGGACATTGTTTATCATACACGATGTTATTACATTTCCAGGCTATTCTTTCCTGGATGCTGTTGCTTAGTCAGTATGTTGTTATGTTAGAAGACTGAAAATATGACATTCAGTGTATGTTAATCCCTTCAGTGCTTCGCCCGGAACCATTCCGGGCTAAATTTGTGCACGATATGCTTATAGCCCAGAACCATTCCGGGCCTATGATAACAGCCAATCTCAAGGATATAAGCAGGAAACCTTAGGTTGTATATTATCAGAGTGATTTCCCTTGCTATCTTTAACCTCCTTTGTTTTGTTTCGAAGCGTCAGTTGTGTGTGAGCGGTTGTATCAAGTTGGAAACTAGTGGAATTTGTGCGACTTTCTGATTTGTGTTTAAGTAAAAATGGCGAGTAAAAGGAAAACATCATCAGAAGTGTTAGGTGAGATTCTGAACGATCGTGATAGTGCTGACAAAGATCTTTTTAGTGAATCTGATGATGATGACGGTAGCTCTAGTTCTATCCTAAATTTTAGATCTAGATCTAAAGACTAACAAAAACACATATAAATACAATCAGGGTTATTTTTTTTCCTCTACACATATGTATGTATCAACAAGTTTAAAAATAGAATTTAGGAGATAGAGGAATGTATTTAGAGAATAGCTATATCATATGCAAAATTAGCAGGATATTGTACATACACTAATAGAGAATTTGGTGCAAGGTAGAGAAAAATTCCTTGGCACAGGGCACTCCTCGCTGAAAGCACTGAAGGGGTTAATATATTAAGCAGATTCTTACTCTACTCTGCATCTATAAATCCTGAGATCCTAAATCTTAGCAGTGAAACATGTATTGTCAATGACAATTCTATTGTGAATGCTATGGTACTGGTGGCTTATTTCATCATTTGATTTCCAACATATTTGGGCTTTATTCTGTGTAAGAACTTGTTGGTAATCGTAATAGAACTCAGTATACAGGCAATGTTTTCTTATCCATTCTGTGGACTGTTGCAGCTTTTACCTGTTCTACCCTTTGGCTTATGGCATGTCTGGACCCATGGCTGCCGAGGAGGGCAGCATGATGCATCGTCTCAAATGGATGGAATCCTGGGACATCTAAAGAAAGATCAACCCTGCTATGGTAGATAAAAGGCAGGATATTATCATTATGCATGTGGTATGAATGATGATAGTATTTACTGACTGATTTTTCAGGGACTTCAGTAATATACTAACATGTTTTTCTCTAATCCATGAAGCCAGGATCACAGAGTAGAACCAAGTGTGCTTTTCGGAATTCAGATATCTATACGGTTGCCAGTACTTTCACAAAAAATTATAAATGTATAGGACTGATGCCAAATGACAGATATATCAGTAAATATCAATATTGGGAGTGGCAGTTGCTATAGTGCCTTTGAAATGCAGTGTTATTATATAGAAAATATTATAGTTCTAAGTCAATCCATTTAGGGGAGAAAACTTTGTAGATCATGAGAAAAAAAAAAAAAATCCCCAACGGTGACAGTTTCAGAGATTCAACAGTGTTTAATTATGTAGAATTAAAAAGAGAGACTGATTGAAAATGTTTGTTTTTGTTCAATTAAATCATACTTGGAAGATGGTTTCTTTTGCCTGGGACTACATCAGATAAAGATGACAGGAAGCATAGACCAAGGGCCGTATTTATAATCGTGCCATAACTGGCCTGAGTTACGAGTGCTCCTAACGCTACTTCTCACGTAGTTACGACAGGCCCTTTCCATGCTACTTATAATCACCTACTTAGACCACTTACTGGCTACACTTGTCAGAAGGCATGTTTGGGCACGAAAACGACCACAAAATGCAAATGCGCATGTAAGGTTGTGCAATAGATGCTGCGCGCGCTGCGAGCCACATGTGATGGACCGAATTGGTCAAGGCGTTTGCTGTGGGAGCCCGCTGGATTCTAGAAGAACTGCGCATACAATAAAAACACACACACACACACACATACAAGATAGGTAAGGATAAAAACTCTTGATTATGAGTGTTAGACAATACATTTAAAGCCCATTGAAAATAGATGCCTTCCAAATTATAATAGTAGTATCAATTATTAAATTAGGAGGGAAAGATCAATTTAAATGAATGGTAACAGTAGATGATACGAAAAGGGGACTAAAGGAAGGCCCACTGAAATTCACCATACATTAGGTTTGATGCTAATCAATGAATGCTTCAAAAGAAGGAAGGCGAAAACGCAAAAAGGATGAAAAGAAAACATGAATGGTTAACAAAAGAGGTTAACAAAAAAAAAAAAAAAAGAAAGAAACAAAGAAAGTCAGTGTATTTGGGTTGTAGATGTGTGAGTAGGAAACAAATGAGATGCTACTGTAAAAACATATACATAGGAGGAAAACGAAACGGTCATTGATACACTGACAAACGAGATACCATTTTTTTTGGGTGTTAGATGTGATAGATCTAAATGTTTTCGTACATATTACTTTATATTGTAATCTCTGACATTATAAAAGTACAAGGAGACGGCTAGAGGCTTTAGGTCGTTAGAACAGCGCATATTGTCGTTTATTAAAATTTTAGTTTAGTTGATGATTTAATTTTATTTAATTTCTGTTGTTTAATGAAATCTCTACTGTCAAAAACATCAAACGGATTCTGTCGGTTGCATAAAATTCGTTGACGTCTATTATAATTATACATTCTTAGGTTTGCAGTGTTTCCTGCAGCGTCTCGCTTAAAAGGCCGCGGCCACCTTTTTTCTTGCCTCTGGCTCGTTTATGACTCCCTTCCGACACCTCTCTACCTGTTGTAAGTTAGAACAAAAGTTAGGACAGAGCTCAAGCCTAGACGAGTGTTATAAATCCAGTGTAAGCGTACTGCGGCAAGTTACAGCTGTTGTAAGCTTACGACAGGCTTACGATACAATCATAAATACGGCCCCAAGTTAATACCTCTGTCAAATATTTCTCAATTTTTGGTAATTAATTTTTCACAACGGGAATTGATGGCCATGGTTGTCAGGATTGGGTTGGAGTGGTAAGAGGGGGTAGAATTATCCAGTAATGAAATGTTTCCTGAACTAGTCATTGAAGTAATTGTCACTTGATGAATTGTCAACTGAATTAGAAGCTGTAAATCAGTTTGTTAATGAGTGCACAATTGAATAGTTGCAAAGTTTCATTGTTTTATTTAGTTCAAATCTGAAAAAAAGTAATCATCATGTTGCACGTTGATATCTGACAGACTAAACAGATGAAAATTGAAATGTGTGCATATAGTTTTTAGCAGATTCTGCTTTCATTCTTTTATCTCTAAATGCATTCAGTGTACTGATCTAAGACACAAACTTATGAGACTGATCCAAATACATGATTTGAAAATTGGGAACTCTAAACTTACTGGATATATGAAATCAGTCAGCATTTTTTGAGGGTTGAAGAGTGCGAACTTTTATGTGCTGATAGTGACAGATATTTGAATGATGTAAAAGAGGAAACCGCTCTACTGCAATGTTAAACAGAGTGTGCTGTTAAATATTATTGTGTTGATCTGTGCTTTTTTTTCTTTTTTTCCACTCTGCTGTACATTGTGCTATGCATTATGATTTCTCGTAATACAGTGATCTTTGCCCAAGAGCCTGGTTGCTGGAAGACAAAAAAAAGCGAGTTCTTAGGTGGATTGTAAAATTATGCAGCCCAACTGACCACAGACTGTCTTCACTACTACACTTAAATTGGTCGTTACCATTGGTTAAAGATTTATCTGTGCGAATAAGCACAGCCTTTTCCCCTATATGTGCACTGTAATGAGATCTAACAATTCCTGACCTTTTTTGGTGTACATGTATAATTTCACCAATAATGCCCTGCGTTCAAACGTCAAGTGATTTTCTAGTAATGGTGTTATTGTTGAATGAAACCATGTTAAGGCTAAGTTACTTTACGGATAATCGCAGGAGTGCTCAAGTGCTTACAATAAGCCAGGCCAACCGAAGTAGGAAAACAACTGACCTAAATGTATCCCTCCTTGTACACAGAGCCAATCATGGATACTGTCCCACATCTTGTCAAACAAAGAAATGCTTACAGACTTGTCCACTTGTGGCCTGATTATGCAGTCATACATCAATCATCACTTTCAGTCCTCATCTATTTCTTCTTTCCACCCCCATCCCTATTTTACTGCACATCTAATACTGTGTGTTTCTCGTGAGTAGACACCTGATGTGAAATTATACTGTAAGTACTCGCATGTTTTGGTCCAACACCAGGCTCTTAGGCTGATGTTTTATTTGGGAGCAGGTTTTTAGAGGAGTAAATTCCATTTCGCAGCAAAGGCAGGTTCTCAGGCAGACCGGGTTCTCAATAGGTGGGTTCTTCGACAGAAACCACTATACATATTATATAATCATGTAAGAACCATATATACATAAATTCAGATTAGACATGTTATTATATACATTTTACCTGGATGCTAGTAAACTATTGATCGTAGCATGAAGTGTCCAACTTACTTTAGGAACACTGTGTGTGTGATTTTCTGTCCAGACTTTATATGGTATGAGATATAAATGTGTTGAAATACTAAAAGTTGATAAACTTTCATTACATTCCAAACTGATTATTGCTAAACCTCTTCTTCTTTGCCAACAAATCTGCAATCTTGTGAAACTGCAAATTAATATAATCGTAATTTGTTTTTATCAGTTCTACATAAATGTATCATATATGTAATGATTTTATGGACCATTTATTTTGTAAACAAGTGAAACTGAAATAATTAGGCTATTCTCTCTGACTAGTCCAGTATGCTGATTATTGCATGGCTGCAGATTTAGAGGAAATTTCCAGTATGACTCTTACCTCAGAACTAATTCTGAATAAATAATCTTAATTTTTTTCCTGTTGATTCTATACATAAATGTATATACATAATATATGTTTTATCAGATCATATTTTGGGGACCACTATGATGTACATTGTACGTCAACAGAGCAGTAGGGTGTTTTAATCTCGACAGAAATGAAATTACGTTATGGTCCATTTGCGATTCTGCCTGTTTTGCGAAATTTTCTTAGCACTGGGGGAGGAAATATATGTAGCAGTGAAGGGGTTAACTAAATTTCATAACATTATCTTGACGATAGCAGTGATCTTGGATGATCCTGGTAATGTCGGCTTAACATTTTGCAAGTTGGGCATTCTGTGGAGGTCATGACAGGAGACAGTATGTAAGTACAAGTCTTCAGTGTACCAAAATCTTAGTCCCAGGAATTCATAGTGTATTGTTTTAGTAGCCATTTGACAGGACAGTAAAGGGGCAATGGTATGTTATAGTTTTAGTTCAGGTTTATGGTTTTTATTTGATTCTTCCTCATGTAATCTATCTCCCTCTAAACTGGTAGCACTACAGGGATTTTACCCATGTTTCATCAAGTCATTTTGTGTTGGACCATTCTGTTTGCAAGTGATTGGAACTGAAATGGTTATATAGCCACTTTTCGATTTTATTATGTCTCTACCCGTGTTGAGTTATTAAAAACTTCTGTTATTGTTCAGTGCTTCTTTGAAAAAAAAATCTGTTCACTCAATTGCTTTTCAAGCTGCTCCACTCTTTAACACAGATCTCTAGAAAACTGTGACAATAAGTTTGATGTGGAAGAGTTGGAAGATTGAAAGTGTCAAGATTCTGGCAGAGAGAGGGATATATCACCTGAAAGACTATGGCTTGCAAGACTAGACGTATGTTTTAACCCTTAAAATGCGCCAGTTGTATATATACAACAGGTAGCCTGCTTGCGGATCCTACGGCTCCTGCGAGCCATGGATTTATTCGGTCCTTGGCCACTTCAACGGGAAATGCGAAACACGTATTTATTCGGTCCTGACTGTGGTGAGATTCTTCTCACCTCGTCG
>JBCEWB010160744.1:0-10460 GCA_039654565.1 Peronia peronii
CTTGCACAGATCATCAATGTTTCAGTTTGTGCACAAAGAGCTGGTACCTGCGTGTTGTGATCGTGAGTAGCCCAGCTATTGTCTTTGTCTCACCCACAGCTCTATCGCTCTAGCCTGAGCACTCATAAGACATTTACGGCGCATTGACTTTCTGAAAGATTTCACCATAAAGACAGATATGCTCGCTTAAATTATCGTTGCTTAGTTTTTCTTTTAGTTCATTTGTCTCTCTTCTGTTCTTTCTTGCCACCTTCTCTCGTTTCCTTCCATTATTCCTGCGTTCTTTCGTTCCTTTCTTCCATTCCTTTCTTATTTCATTCTTTCTTTCACATATATATTCCTCCCATTCCTTCTTCCATCCTCCCTTTCTTTATCCATGTTTTCTTCTCTCACTCTTAACATCTTTTTCATTCTTCCTTTTTCTTTTTCGTGTTTTATGCTATCCTACCGCCCTTCCTCCACTCCTGATTCGGCTATTCCGTTTGATTAATGTTTCCTGTACACATTTCCTTTTTGAAGGACAATAACGATGTTTAAAACTATTTAAAATGTTGTACAGCTAAACTACATCAATCTCTAAAATCACTCACTCATCCACTCACTCACTCACTCACTCATTTATTCACTCACTCACTCACCATTCATTCACTCACTCACTCACTCAATCAATCAATCAATCAATCAATCAATCAATCAATCACTCACTCAATCAATCAATCAATCAAACAATCAATAACTAAATACAACATTTATTACGACTATCTCTGATAAAAATCATGTATCTGGTAAAACTTTGACATTTCATATTTCCCCCAATCAATAAAAGATATGAAGATCAGTACTATTGACTTGCAATAAACAGAATGTATGTGTATTCTCAGATAATAAATGACACTTTATAACCTGATTGAATTTGTCTGGTTATTGAAATGTCTACATTAATTAAGTGAATTACACGTGTAATAGACGTTATAGAGAAGGAAGAAAAGGTAGAAAAAGAAGGGGAAGAAGAGAAGAGAAGAAATAAAAGAAGAGGAGAAGGAACAGAAGAGGAAAAATAAGACAAGGAAGTAAAAGAACAAGAAGAATTGGAGCAGGGGACATAGGAACATCAGCAACAATAACAACACCATCACCATCAACAACACCATCAACAACACCATCAACATCACTATCAACAATAACAGCAGCAACAACAACAACAACAGACGCACCAAGAAAATCAGCAACAACTACAAGAACAAACAGAGAGAAAAAAAGAACAGAGAAGAGAAAAGAAATGATGAGAAGAAGAAGAACATGAGATATGGGAAAGTAATGAGCTGATTAATGGTATCATATCTTGTTCATTCTTCAGTCTTTCTTTCTCTCTTCCTGCTTCTCTCTATCTCCATGTCTCCGTTTCTTGTTTGTCTGTCTGTGCATCTGTCTGTCTGCCTGTCTGTCTGCAGGCCTGTCTGTCTCTGTCTTTCTATTTCTTTATATCATTTTCCTTGTGAGAATGTCTGTGTGTGAATGTGTCTCTCTCTTTTTGCTTACTACATAAACTTTTCTCCCCCTCTGTCTTTCTTAACTTTCCCCTCCGTCCCACCTCCCCCAATTTTCAACTTCCAACATTTCCTTGTTTCTCCAACCCTAAATCTTCATTCTCTCTATCTCTATGGCTCTGTCTCTCACTGTATCTGTCTGTGTATCTGAATGTCTATATTTGTCTCTTTCTATCTGTCTGATTGTGTGTCTGTCTATTGTCTGTCTATCTGTGTATCTGTTTGTGTATGTATCTGTCTGTCTGTCCGTGTATGTGTCTCAGGTATGTCTATACATACATTGAATCTTTTCTTTGTTCTTCGTTTATTAACCCTTAACGTATGCTAGAGATATTTATAGAACAGGTGACTTAAAGCTCTCCGTATGAAACACGTATTTCTCCTTAGCGACTCCTCGCTACACTGTGATATTTCTCACCATGTCACTTACACTTTAGGGTTTACCGGGCCTCGTTTTGTCAATTTATCGTCACAATAGGTATGTCCAGCTCAATAGACATTTCTAGAAAAGGTGAAGGAAACTTGACTTAATACATCAGTGAGAAATTCCAAACTCAAAGATGAAATCCTCTTAAACGGAAGAGAAAAACAAAAAATCAAAAGTCCGTATGGCCCATTCAAGTCCTCTCAAGTGGTCTGAAATCTGCAGTCAAGAGAAATGATGATGTGGGAAGAAAGTATCAAATAGTCTTGTTTGTTTTGTTATATCATATTACTGAATAATAACGGAGACTCCCCTGACCACTTGACCCACTCAACAAGTTTTGCACTGATCAATAATCATGCTATCGAGAGCTGAAGAGAACTATAATTACTATGAATGAAAGCTAAAGCAGCCTATGTATCTATCAGTTTGTATATCAGATAGCTGTCTTGTACTCTCCCTCTATGCCATCATTAGACCACTTGTAAGTTTCTTTGTAATCACTGCTGCCCCGTCAAACGGTTGCCCATCTAAGAATAATATAAGTCCATGTGGTCAGGGGGATGATAGGGTGCAGTTTGCACCGAGATTCTGTAAGATGAACGTAAATACATCCCTATTATAAGTGGTTTGGTCCAAGCCGTTACATTAAGATATGAAAAAACAGATCTGTAGTGGGAATGGTTTGTGTGATGAGGGCTGATAAAATTGACACTTCAAACAGATGAATAGAATTGTTTTATTTGTATCTTGAATCTATACGTTCACACTTTGTCAAAAGATAAAAATGAGATAAATTATTAAGAATCTCATGTGAGGAACAGACAGAAAAACATATTTTGATTTTAAAAGTGTTGAATGTGATGATGTAACAACGGACAAAGGGGTAAAGGGATCACGACTGTCACACACTCAAATCTATCTGTCTGTCTGTCTTTCTGTTTGTCTGTCACTTGACCTCGCCGACCTCATCTCGATCTTAATATGACATCTGTTCTGATAAGGAATGAATTAACCCTCGCATCGTCGTAAGTTCTTCATCTATACCGTAACACTGTTCTATCGTTGGAGAGCATATCCAACACAGAAGATCAACAAGGTTCATTGTGTGTCCATCAGTCCATGGATCCGACTGTCCATTAAAAGAGTGGCTATTGTGGCCTTGGACAATGTCCATTAACCCTTGCTGGCCTTCCAAGTCTGCCCGATGTCCACTGCTGTTAATAACAGGTCAGTGGGGGATGTGGAGATCTCAATGTGGGAACACTGGGAATTTAGTGGATTTTAGGGATAATGCTTTCTTTATCCCTTTAGTACTTTCATTTTTCTGAGATCTTTATAGCTAGGTTTAATTATTCAGTTGTGAGTCTGCTGTCCGCCTGTTTGTCTATCTATTTGTCTTTTTTTTTTGTCTCTCTCTATTAGTCTCTTTATTATGTAAGTTAATCGTTCTCTCTGTCTGTCTGTTTGACTTTTGTCTGCCAGTTTCTTTATGTATATGTCTTTCTTTTTATCTGCCGTTGTTCTGGCTGCATATCTGATCTACTTTCGTCTGTCTGTCTGTTTGACTTTCGGTCTCTCAGCCTCTCTGTCTGTCTATATCCCTGTCTGCCAATTTGCCTGTGTGTTTGCCTATCTCTCCGTCTGTATGTGTGACAGAAAGAAAGGAACATGAACGAACAAAAGAACAAAGAAAAGAGAGAGTTAAAGGAAGGAAGAAAGAAAAAAAGAAAGAGTAGTAATGTGCAAAAAGAAATGATAGCTGCATACATTCTACAGCACAGTGTAAGGAACAAGGCCATTGACTGCACTAAATAACTCAATTTGATGTACAGTTTTTTAATAGCAAATATTTATATAATTGTTTGACGTAGTAATTTGTTTTCATTTCCTCATCCCCCCTCTCTCTCTCCTTTGTCTCTCTTACTTTCCTTTTTCCCTCTCTTTCTTCTTCTTCCTTTTCGATCTCTCACTTTCCCGTTCACTCCATCCTTGCAATCTCTATAATCAATATAACCGAATCTATCATTTACAAACTCAACTCTGTTTCTAACGAGCAAGCAAATACTGGGAGGAACGTAGAAAGAAAAGGAAGTAAACAAGATGAAAGAAAAGTAAAGGAGACAAAGAAAAACAAGTGCCTTTATAAATCTAATCTAAGAAACTGGAAAAAAGAAACTAGTGGAAGGAAGGAAAGAGAGACAGGGAGAGCGAGGGAGAGAGACATTGAAATAGATCGATAGAGAGAGGTAGAAAGAAAGAGAGAGAAAGCTAGGAACGGAATCTGAGAGACGACTAAAGTGAGAGAGAAAGAGACAGAAAGAACAAGGGACGAATAAAAAGAGAGATAATGAGGGATAGAGAGAACGTAACAGGGAACGACACACAGGCCCATGTACTACAGCTGTGTTCAATTCATTATTTCTACACTCATCCGACGAAACAACTCTCCTTACACAGTCTCGTGTTTCAAAGTTTTCTGTAAGAACTCAAGTGTCTTGTTTCCTTTCTCTATGTATCTCCCTTTGTCTCCCTATTTCTCTTTCTTTCTTTCTGTCTCTCTCTCTTTCTCCTTCTCCCTCTCTCTCTCACTCTTTTCTCGTCACTTGTGTTATGTTGATCAATTGTTTTGCCTTCTCTTATTTTTTTTTATTGTTTTCTTTTTTCCTGAGTGAAAACTGTTCAAGGTAAGCTAAGCCAGAAAGTCTTGGAAGCTGAAAAATGAGGAAGGTGGGAACGGGGCAGGAAGATATATAGGGGAGAGGATGATTTTCTGTCCATTTAACAGGGAGAGACAGAGAGAGAGAAGAGAGAGAACAAAAAAGAACGATTAAAGAGGACAGAAAGAGTCCGAGAGAGAGAGAGAGAGAGAAAACAAGAACGATTAAAGAGGGATTAAAGAGTCAGAGAGAGGGAGAGAGAAAGAAAGCAAGAACGACTAAAGAGGGACAGACAGAATCAGACAGAGGGAGAGAGCGCTGCGGACAGACACATAACAACAGATACAGAGTCAGGCAACACACAGATGGACAGACACACAGACATAGGTACAAACACACATACAAACACACAACTGGACACAGAGAGAGGCAGACACACAGACACGGCCACAGACAGACCGATAGACATACACGCTGGCAGACAGACACTCAGACATCAAGCAGATACACAGACAGACACACAGAGAGCGAGAGAGAGAGAGAGAGACATAGAGACAGACAGAAAGAGGCTGAAAGGAAGAGTCAACAGGACATGACAACATTGATCTGCTCATTACTTTCCCAGATCATCTTTTTCTCATATTGACTTATTCTTTTCTCTCTTTGTTTTTCCTCTCTTTTGTTATGTATTCGTTTAATTAATTGTTGTTGATGTTGTTGTTTGTGTTACTGATGTTGTTATTCTTGTTGTTGTTGTTATTGTTGTTGTTCCTGTAGCTGCATTTCTCCTTGTTGTCTTGATTACGGCAGTTTATGTTGTTGTTATAGATGTTGTTATCAGATTGTGGTTGATGTTATTGCTATAACGTTGTTCCTCCTCCTCTCCAGTATTTCTTCCATCACCGTCTCTTCCCCTCTTTCTCCTTCTCCTTCATTCTGCTTCTCCTCCTCCTTTTTTTTGCACCAGCCACAACTTTTTCTTCTCTCTCTCTCTCCTTTTTCCTCCGCATCCTACTTCCTCTTCTCCTTTTTCCCCATTCTCCTCCTCCCTGCTTGCTTTACACCTGCTTCTTTTTCTTCTATTTTTCCCCTTCTCCTCTTTCTGTTTGTTCTTTTATTTCCTTTCTATTACTTCTCCTCTCTCTCTTTCTTCTGCTCCTCTTCTTTTCCTCTCCTTCTTTCTCTTCACTTTTTATCTTCCTTCTTGTTTTCTTCTTCTTCTCCTTCTTTCTTTATTCCTTCTTTCTTCACTTGAATCTTTCTATCTCCATCATGCTATTTAAGAGTAATTTATGAAATTTAGAAACCTCATTAACAGATAAAATAACGTTTTGAAGTCCAATTCTTGAAGAATATATACATCTTCTTTTTATTGTGATATAGTACAAAGCTTTACATTTTTATTAGGAAAAAGATACCTTGTAGAATAGCATAATTACACACTTATAGACACTAGACAGTGACTGATATATAAATAGTTATTATTATGATACATTGACTCTTGCTGCTATATACATACATATTATATACATTGTACATTAATATATACCGTATATCAGCAGCTGAACACAAAATACTATATTGACGATGCTACATCACTTAGGAGAACTGCTAATAATCGAAGAGCAATTCCTTAGACAAGATAAAATAACAAAGTTTTACAAGGGATATTATTTATACCAAAAGTAATAGGTCCTGTTTTTTTTCTTTCGTTCTTTCTTTTCTTTGTGTGTTTGTTTCTTTCTTTCTTTCTTCCTTTCTTTCTTTCTTTCTTTCTTTAATTCTTTCTTTCTTCATTTCTTTCTTTCTTTCTTTCTTTCCCTTCTAAAATCAAGGACTCATCTGGCGACTCTGAATTATGTAAACATTATATATCTGTACTAATATCACACGCCAAAGGTCAGTATGGTTCAATAGAAACAATGATATTTCAGATAAAGATGATAAGTGTAAAATATCAAGATAAAATGTAAATGAACACAAAAATTTGTTAGAATAATTGAATGACGCAGAGATCTGAACAAGAAATAGTCACATTATTCTGAACTTTATATCGCTGATAAGACAAGTGATATTGGATAACCCATTGTCTTCTGTGCTCTCTTTCTACAGGTCCATCTCCTATTATGTTCTTCAAAACCTCATCAACTATTTACGTAAAGGATACGGACCAGTTGTCAAGAAAATTTACTAATACACGATATACATAACACAGTCTTCAATAAAGTGAGGAAAGTCTGCAAAGACGAAAAAAGTTTCAAGTAAACAAAAATATTGATTTTTCATAAAACATCAATCATCACTGTTGTGTATAGTAACAGAGTTCTAGTCTGACAGGGTTAAGACTTCCGTCTGGGTGGTAGTCATTGTAATATATGTCCTCATTACTGTAATCTTCCGTGTCAATGATATATTCATTGCTGACTTGCATGTTGGTGACACTTTGGCAGGTTCCCTTAAAACGATAGAGATAGAAGGGATCGGCTGTGGGCAAGTCGATAGGAGCAGTGGCAGGGCCGTCCGAGCGGCAACAGTAGTTAGCGGAGTAATGAGGACGATTTGGGGAGGCATAATTATCTGGACTGAAACCTCCCTCACTGCCGACCAAATTTGTGTCCTCTCATTCCATTTTGATATGTCCTTTGTCAAAGCCGGGAGGACACGAACCTCCCCTCCTGTTGATACAGTAAGAGCCTGTGGGCCAGGATATGCCTGGGGTGGATGTGACCTTTGTGCAAAAGTTCAGGGTCACAAAGTGGTTACCTCCCTCACTAGTCAGTGTGTCAGCCGGAAGGTGAGACGGAGAGGAAACTTCATTTTGGTTTTGTGTTTTGCCAGATTCCGTGTGAAGTTTGTGATAGCATTTTTTCCACCCAACATCCCGGGGACATCCAGTGAGAGGTTCCAGCAGACTGTAGGTACCCTCAGGCCATGGCTGGTAGTTACTATTATTGTACAAGTACTGGACTGACTGGTTCAATGTTGACGTTGATATAGATTGTTATACTTTTCATCTATAGATTGCACGTTGGTAATCATTGTTCCAAGCGTTTGATTTAGTATTGACATTTGTTCATACAGGCTTTTAAAATTTTCATTTGTGGATTGCACGTTTTGTTCCAGTGATTGAGTCATTATTAACACTTGTTCATACAGACTATTGCATTTTTCATCTGTAGATTGAACGTTGTGTTCCAACGATTCATTCAGTCTTGATATCAGACTACTCAACTTTTCATCCGTAGATTGTAAGTTGTGTTCCAAGGATTGATTCAGTGTTGAGACTGTTAATTTTTCCATCCGTTGATTGTAAGTTGTGTTTCAAAGATTGATTCAGTGTTGATATCAGACTTCTGAACTTTTCATCCTTAGAGTGTGAGATCTGTTCTAACGATTGATTCAGTGTTTAAACTTCTTCATAGAGGGTATTGAACTTTTCTTCTACAGTTACAGATTGTAAGTTTTGTTCCAGTGATTCATTCAGAGCCATCAATGTGTTATACAAATCATTGACCTTGTCCTCCATATCTTGCATTTCATAAAATATTGATTTATCCATTAACTTGAATTTCTCATCTATCACTTCAATTTCTCTATCCAGGGCATGCTGATTTTGTTGAAGGCCTCTTCTGTTTCCAGGTGGCAGTCAGTTAATATAACACTATTGCTTTCCTCCGGCATGTATTTCAAATTTGTGTCATAGCCTAGGACATCACACTGATACTTTCCAAAGGTTTTGGCTGTGACAACGGGCCAGGTAATGTTTAAGTAGGATGTCCACATATCACCTTTGACTTGATCGTAGCCCAAAACGTTGTCAGAGAGACGGACGTCATCTTCGTCTTGTCTAATTTCCGCCACCATATCCCACCGATCGTTGGTGTCCGATTTCAGAATTCGGATTCGGAGTATCTGTAACATCGATGTCTGCCAAGGTTTCAGCTTGGAGTTGAAGGCACACTCTAAAGAGACATTCTATGTAACATTGTTGACCAGATGATCTGTAGATGGTGTCAGCGTCATCACTTTGAGATTTGATTCAGCAGGGGTAATGTGTGCCCATGACAATGTCATGAAAACACACAGGACAAAGATTGTCAGCTGGAACAAAATCTGGGGAGGAAAAACAAAACATGAAAACTTCATCAGAGAGGGGGATAGAGACCACAGAGTGAGAGAGAGAGAGAAAGGGAGAGAAATGGGGAAAGCGTGAGAAAGATAGAGTGAAAGATAGTGCGTTAGAACACAACATACAATCTACGGATGAAAACCTCAGTAATCTGATATCAACACTGAATCAATCGTTCGAACACCACGTGCAGTCCACGGATAAAAAGTTCAACATTGTGAAAGAACAATTCTCAACACTTTATAAACTAGTCCAGCAGATTCATCCATACGAGCCTGAAGGAAACTACAGTCTGCTGGAACTCTCACTGGATGTCCCCGAGATGATGAATGGAGAAAAGGCTACCACAAACTTCATACGGAATCTGGTAAAACACAAACACAAAATGAAGCGCCCTTTCCCTCTAACCTTCCTGTTGATACACTGACTAGTAAGGGAGGTAACCACTTTGTGACCCTGAACTTTTGCACAAAGGTCACATCCACCCCAGGTATATCCTGGCCCACAGGCTCTTACTGTATGGTTTGTGTCCCCCTGGCTTTGGCATTGGATTTATCACCATGGAATTAGAGAACACGGGCCACTATAACAGTTACCGAGGTTACACTCCATATACCAATCCTTCATCATCGCACTATTGGTATTCCCCTCGCTATTGTTGCCGCTCGGACGGCCCAGCCACTACTCCTATCGACTTGCCCACAGCCGATCCCTTCTATCTCTATCGTTTTAAGGGAACCTGCCAAAGTGTGACCCAACATGCAAAAAGTCAGCAATCAATATATTATCATTGACACGGAAGATACCGGGAATGGGGACTATTACAGAATCAGACACCCAGATTTAAGCCTTAACCCTGTCAGACTAGAACTCTGTTACTATACACCGAGGTGATGATTCATGTTTGAGTAAAATCAACATTCTTGACCTTTTGAAAATGTTCAGAGACTGTTCTCAGTATATTTAACAATATATTATAAGTAATGGGTATTCTTAAATTTCTCACACAGGCGAACGGTATCCTTTACATAAACATGAGGTTTTGAAGAACAAAATAAAAGATGGATCTACAAGTAAGGTCAGTATCCATCATTATATCACTGACGTCATCAAGGGTACAAAGTTCACAATAATGTGACTATGTCTAGTTAAGCACTGCTTTATTCATATATCATATATTTCAATTTCTCCGGTAAAGTATTAATGTTTAATTACAGTCGTCTTGGAATTTTGATTGTCCTAAATTATTGTGTACTCATCATGATTATATAGAAACCTTATTGTTTGTTCATATAAATTCAACGATCGATGATTAAGGACATAGTTTGATATATTTCAAAGATAATAGTTATGATTTATTATATTTTAAATATCTTACAGCTAAACTGAGTTAATAATATATAAACAGATATAAACAAAAACAGCTATTATCTTTGGTAAAAATCCCTATATCTGGAAAAATTTTGTCATTTCATTCTTCCTCCCAATCAATAAAAGATATGAAGATAAGTTCTATTGACTTCAAATAAACAGAATGTATGTGTATTCTTAGGTAATAAATTACACTTTATAACGTGATTCAATTTTTCTGGTTATTGAGATATCTAAGTTAACCCTCCCCCCACCCCCATATTCCTCTTTTCCTTGTCTTTCTCCATTAGTTCCTTCCTTCCTTCTGTCCTTCCAGTCTGTTACTCCTT
>JBCEWB010160755.1:0-10459 GCA_039654565.1 Peronia peronii
CACCTATGTCCGCATCATATCAGACTGTACCAATTTGCACCAAAATTGGCATATTTCTTCTGACCACAGAGCTATTAAAATCAGCCAATTTTGATGCAAATTGGTACAGTCTGAGTCTGACATGATGCGGACATAGGTGACGCGAAGATCCGACGTGACGCATTGACCCTCCTGTTCTATATAACAAGCAGATCTAGATCTAGATCTACCTTTTTCATAACGACTGTTTTAATTATAAATGTTTCGCTCTCAGTTAGTTTAATCTTGACACAGTTCTATCTTATTCAGTATTCTGAAGTAGATCTAGATGTTATGGAAAACGCACAACACTTAAAAACCCAACCCAATAAATTTATTCGTTTAAAGGAACCCAAATGGATTTTATGATAGAGTCTATATTCTTGAATGACTAACGAAGCACTATTTTAATTATTTTATTACAAGATTATTTCCCTATGTAATCATGCTATGTCTCCCGACCTTTGCGTTTATCTTAAATTCAAACCCTCTCATATAATTGGATTGCTAGCCTTAATAAGGGCTGTGTTGAAAGTAAAAGTGATGTAAAGAAAAGTAGAAGTAGAATGGTGTTAATTTTAGCCCTGAAAAGAACTGTTGATGAGTAGGTTTTAGCCCTGAAAAAGACTGTTAATGCTTTAGCCCTAAAAAGGACAGTTGAGTAAGTTTTACCCCTGAAAAAGGCTATTAATAAAGTTTTATTTCTGAAAACAGTTAAGGCATCACATAGTCTGTGAGGATGTCTATAAGCGAGTCAACTGCAAGTGAAAAAAAACTAGCACGATGGAGGATCTGGCCTATACTGTCATAGTGTGAGAACCAACATCATAGCACCGGCGCAGCGCTCTATAATAGCGTGACCTACACACTTCGTAATACATGTAATGTGTAGTACATTTATGCTTATGCCTGTCCTCTAGGCTTTGCCAGGATGCTTGATTATGGATCGATTGCTTGGCAGCGCAGACCCTGGTACGCTGTCTCGGCCCCCCCATTCCCTCATGAACACATGGCCTTCTTACGCTGCGCATGGGCACAATACAGTGTCTAATCCCTCTCGCCCCATCTGCGGCGCTGTCTCCTTTGTTTTCAAACCGCTGGCATCTGCGTTGGTGGAAACCACGTGTAGAGGACAGAAGCCGATTTTTACATTTGTGGCGGCGCTGACCAGTTCAATTTAAAGGAAACTCACGGCGATGGCTTCGAGTTATGCGAGCGGCATTAAATAGGTGCAAAGAAAAAAAAATATATTTTTCGTTTTTATTCGATTTATCAGAAATTCGTTTTATCAGAGTTCGGTTTGAGTGGACCCGACTGTATTTTCTTCTTTGTCATGTGTGACGTCATCTTGATTATGGTTATTGGTTATGACCCTGACCCTAGTCTGTTGTGACTGAAACAAAAAATCCGCCATCCACACTCGGCCTGAGTTTTGCTCACTTGACGTTTGACTGGGGACTCAAGAAAAACCTGGGTTGTGAAACTCAATATTTCACAAATCTAACTTCGCAGATCGATCGAATTCTAGTCCAGCTTGATACCAAATAGTACCTTATCACGCTCCTAAATTAAAATTTTGATTAAATCACAAATAGTGGTGATCACTAACATACCACATGTCGACGTTTGCACTGAGGTGGAATGGGGAGAAAAAAAACTCAGCCCCTAGCATGTTGTTGTAAGGGGACGGGTGGATTTTTTTTTTCTTCTTTTGTTCTCCTTAATAAGAGAACAAGGAAAAGGAAAAAAGGGTCATATGGGGGAGGGGTATGAGAAGGGTGATATTGGGTCTATGCATGTCAGCAATGGACAGAGTTTTCCTGAGATCAAAAACACCAATGTAACTAACCTATGAATGTCTTAGTTTCATGGTCAGTCATGACCGATGACGTAACTGAACTTCAATCATTGTAATCAATACGTTTGCTAAGATCTAGAGAAGATCTATATCCACAGGTCTCCTTGCATAGTCCCTTTTAAACTAAAGAAAAATATTTAAAATGAAACTGAAAAATTTGACAACATACAAAATTCTGTTGAAAACTAACGCACTTACAATTTACTGAAACAAAGCCTGCCACCAGTAAAATTAGAAGCCCTCACTATGTGATTACATCATACACAATTATGTATTTATACACCAGGTGACTTTCTTCTTGATTAAGTGTGATGGTGGTTTTTATACCAACTGGCTCCTTTGAGATATTTTTCACTGTGTCGCCAAAACTTGAAAGATCTGTCGACCCAAATTTTGTCAAACTATCACTCATAGGCATATCCGCAGCTCATTAGGCAATCTGTCAATACTAAATGGAATATACTGATAATTATATGAGAAAGTCTGTACTACCATACTCGATGATAAACTCCTATAAAAAACAGAAAATCAAAGGCTAAATGGCCCATTCTAGTCCTCTCAAGTACTTTGAAGTCTGTAATCTATCATTAAAATACATGTAATTATTGCCCTGACAAAGAGCCAAGCGGGCTCGAAAATTTGGCAGAGTATTAATAACAATATTCAACATAGTTCTTTGTATATGTTATTTGCTTTTCTTAGTTTTTTAATTGTTTGATTAGTTACCGGTTGGACAGTCGTATATATTTTTTATAAAAATACATGTAATGATGGGGGAGAGGAATATCAACGTTATTCCTCATTGAATAATAACTAGGGATCTTCGACTACATTTAGTAACCCACTCCGACTGGTTTGCTGTTACAGAGTTAATTTTATGTCCACTCACCCATTCATGACTGTGCAAGATTGTAGATTGAAATTATCATCTTATTTCTGATATATATATCATAGCTCATAGCTGTGTCGGCAGTCTCTCTGCCCACCATTAGTATGTTGATACACTTATTCACTGGAACAATTAAAACATTGTACAACAAAAGTACATCAGAGACAGCTGTAGTTTCTAAGATACAAAGATTTCACGTTGAGCACAAACAAGACAGACTCCAGAAACATTGCTGTAGTTTGAATATGGGATATGCCTGATGACAGAAATGAATTTTTGTCATGGTCTCGGTTAGATCTTACAAGTACCTAAGTCAAGTTTCCACACTTTTTTAGCAAGAGTGGGAGGGCCAGGCACTAAGCATCAATGGAGGGTTTACATTTTTTTGTAAGATCTATCATGCAGATATAAATAATGTAAGCCAGAGAAAGAGAAATAAATATGTCTGTTAGAAAACAGTGTGATTTCATTATTTTTTCTTTTCAGAAATCTCCACAAAACAGAGTTAAAGTAAAGAGTACATTTTGTTCTGAGCTCCTAATGAGCCTAATGGGAGATCATTATGTCCCGCCCTATGTCTTCCCTTTGCCAGACAAAAGAGGTGTTGAGCAAGCAGTGTAAAGAAGGAAAAAAAATCACAAGACTGGTTGCTAAAAAAATTGTAAAATTATAGCAATAAGAAGAAAATATTCTCTTTATACCATATTTTTTTTCTATTTTTCATTGTGTATGATTCAAGCAAAGGGCGCATAAGTGATTTTTTTTTTTTTTCTTACACTGCTTGTCCAATACCTGTTTTGTCAGGAAAAGGAAAGTGATATTGTTGGGCACAACGATCTCCTTCATTTGAAGGTTGTGTTAACCCTTGCATGTTCACAAAATAATTGATACAGTCAGCTTGGGCAGCTCTCATGTCAATACTTGTTAATACAAGTTGTACGTATATGACATGTAAATATAACTTCTCATTTTGTCTCTGGAATTTGCTGAGCTAAATTGTCCATCATCGTGACTATTGCTGGAATGACACTGTTTAACTGCTATTTTCCTTCTGTTTGAGAAAAAAAATCAGGCTGTGTAATGTTGCCTTTGCCTCCATTTTTTTTTTCTCCCTGCTGACTGAGAAAACTTGATGAACAAACGTGGGAAAATGTTCAAAGTTCATACTGTGGTATCTTTATTTAGACCAGGCATTTTGAATTATATGTATATACATATCGACTATGTTGTTTGTTTTGGCATAGTTTTTTTTTTTCTTTTTCTTTGTTGTAACTGTTGTTGTTAATATCCGTCCAATTGTCTATATATCTGTCCGTCAAGTAGAATTAATATGCCTGTCTGTTGTCTGTTTGCTTGTTTGTTAGTCTCCCTGTCAGCCTGTTTCCATTTCATTATCAGTAGATGTTTCAACCTAAGGCTTGTCTTGTCTAGGAAGATTCGTGCATATTGTATAGTATATAGTGCCCTTACAGAAAATCCAACTTCAGGGTTTTATATAAGATGCCTGCTATATTCATCCCAGTAATCCTGTTATATGCACGTGACTACTTAATAAGTCTGCAGTATAGCATCAGCAAGATAATTGAGTAAGAAAAAAGTGTCCCTTCAGCGCCAGCTAAAATGTAGGGCCAAATATTTAATGCTTTATTTAATTGATTTATTATGTTACTTTGCCAAAGGAATTAAAAGACCATAGATGTACTTCTTGCTGTTACTTGTGACAGTTCACTATGTTTTTTATTTGGTCCTGTGTATGTTCATGAGTTCTTTAAGTTTTCAGTTGCTTGCTAGTGACACTGATGTATACACATATCTAGATTTATTATATTTTTTATTTGTGCTAGCACTGAATTAGTGTTTTAAGATATCAGGCTATTAATTTTCCATCTTATGGATATAAAGCAATGGACCCAAAAGACTCACTGGAAAAAGAATTATGGGCTAGATTGATGGCGAACTGATCAGGTTTAACGAGGAATAAATATTGTATGACAGGAAAGGGACCAATCGTGGACAATGGAATATTTAGAGCAGGAGAACTCAGGCAGCCAGAGGTATGAAATGGGATACGCTCTGGTTATTTGTGGCTTTTAACTTCTACACGGGCTGAAGTTTGTCAGCCAAGTATCGGGTGCATGGGAAGTCAACACAGTCGTGTTTATCCGGGGATTCCTCAAAGGGAGCAAACTTGTTACACTTGTTATTCCAGCAAGGGGCAATAACTGCATGCGATTTGGGTGATGGAGTTCAAAGGTGGCGCCGAAATCACAGTGACTTCCGTGTTTCTAAGACCTGATGTGGTCAGCGTTTGTTGCCCAGATATCAGATAGCCTGGATGACCACTGGCCATGTTATCCCACACAGCCGACCTCCCGCTGACCAGGGGGGTATCGATGACCATGGCCGAACATAGTGACAGATCGCCAGCCACAACAAGAAGTTTGGCCGTGACTAAGGACTGACCGCTGCTTGCAGGACGGCCGGACACCGGTCAAGGATCTCGGGTAGTCCACAGGGGACGGCGGGGAGGGATGAGTGCCGCGCTGGTCGCCATGTTGTTCTAACCCGATAATCACCGTCTGATGACCAGATCTCAGTCTGTGGACCTCCCGGACACCTCTCGCTGCACTGACCATGGGAGGGGGGGGGGGGACAGCCGTCGGTGTGGTTGGACTCGGCTGTCATTGAGGGAGGGATGAGTGAAGGGAAAGAGGAATTGGAATGGGATGGGGACACGGAAAGAGGGAGAGAGAGAAAGGAAGAGTCAGTACAGAGGGAAAGTGAAATGAGAGAGAGGAGATGGGAAGTTAGTTTCTTTACACATACATGTAAGTATCTGCCTGTGTCAGTGGACACATGAGATGTAAATTACATCTACCGCCCTTGTGGCCTCCCTTGTTCAGCAGCCTCAAAGTATGCCCGCTATAGATCTACATACTCTTCTCCCATGCCCAGCACTAGACTACTGTCTCATAGACAATCATGTATGTGCAGGGGTGTACATCTCCAAAATTGCCAGCATATGCCTTGAGGTGTGGGCAGGATATGCCCCTAGCCATGGAGTCGGCGCTGAGCTGACACAACAACAGAATCTGCGGAAATGGTCTGATCAATGATTTGAGTAAAGCGTAATGCATCTGGATCGACTCGAATGTCAGTTTGTCATGGATTTTCTTTTCAAACTGTACTAAAAATAAAAATATATAAAACATATATATTAGGTAGGGTTAAGATTATGAGTTTGGGAATAAAAGCGGGGAGTGACTAAATACACCTAGATAAACCTAGAGAGGAGGATCAGTATTACCATGATTCATGATAAGACAGAACAAGAGACTGACTTATGCTGGTATTTTAGACCTAGCTACACCGGTGTTGTGGCAGGCGCGTGTCTACCTTCTTCTTTTCCCCCAATATGGTTCACTGAATAATGAAGGAGGGGGACATGAGGGGGACACGTCATTACTCTGAGAGCAGCGTGGCATTTCCTGAAACATGAGCCCAGCGATCTAGTGGAAACTGAGATCTAGTTATGAATGAAACCAGCTTGTTATCCGTAAGGAAAATACGAATGAACAAGGTCGGCCGAGCTGTCACCATGCTGAAAAATGCATGTCCGGTGCGGACAAATCATGCGAGTTTAGACATGAAAGTTTAGACCCAGACTCATTCATCTATGGTCAGCGTGCCAGCAGTGGACACTGTGGGACCTTCTCTCGTTGACAATAACCACTCGAATGTCCAGCCATGGCAGTTGAAATGGACTAGTTGTGAACATTGGTGTACTAATGTTAGTTCAGTACATCAATGGTTATGAATCCCCCCCTAGTAGCTGAGGCCCGATTGTTACTGTGCAAAACATCGAGTCTTGTCATAGATTTTTTCATGGCATATGTTTCTAGCAATTTGTTTTGGTCTTTGCACTGCTTGTTCAATACCTTTTGTCTGGCAAAGGGAATAGTACGGCTGTCCACAACGATCTGCCGGTGCTAGCACACAGGGCTGTGTGTTCCAAAACGTGAAAGAAGGAGCCAAGTGTCTCTGTCATCATGTGACATCCTTTCATTTATAGAACGAAGTGCTCATCACCACGACGAAAGCATGGCAAGACCCATAAATAAGTTCATTATAGGGCTTAGGTCACAGCAATTGCTGCTCACCAAGTACATGTACATGAACATCAAATCCCAGCAGCAATATGGATATCTGATTCTATAAAAAAAAGTCATTCACTTTACTCAGAGGAAAGAACTCAGGATACCGGACTTACTGCTTTAGGATGAAAATAGACCTACGTGTATACTTTTTGGCTGCACCAGCTTGTTTACTCGGTAACTTAACTGTTCCCTGGCCACTATTTTGTTGTTGTTGTTGGTGGTGGTGGTGGTGGTGTTTGTTTGTTTGTTTGAGGTAAAGATACCTTAGTTTTTTGCGTTTCACTGTAGCATGTTGGATGGAAAAGCAAAGGGTGGAAACTTTCCATATTTTTTAAAGTAAACAGATTGATTGACAGCTCGGACAATGAATTGAACAGAGAGAATCGTGACGGTGGGAATTTAAATGCCATGTGATCTGAGAAGCGGCTGTGTTGGAAACATAATCCCTCCAGACGGGACCGAGGTGTTACCTGTCCCACCTGAACTCCAGGTAAATCAGAACTTGTCGTGGCACTGGCAGGAGTTGGGCGTGGCGAGCCGTCACAGGAGACAGAGCAAGGTGTGGACTGTTAATCCGACTGTGACATCTGAGTGCTCCAGTGGTCACTCGGCTACACAAGTCAGGCAGCTAATGACACAGGAAGGGAGGAAGGAAAGCATCAACTTGTTGGCGAGTCACGGGGGTCAAGCCAAGGGTCAGAGTGACAGGCGAAGGCTTGTGAGCATGTGGGTCCAGTATGGAATTGCCTTAGCTCAATATTTGTTGAGTGTTGCCATTATTATATTAGACAGCGCCAATTCATCATCGTACGACAACTCTGGCCAGTGATAAATGCATGTTAGGTGTGGACTGATCACCCGAAAGGTGAAAGTTCAGATTCAGATTCATTCATCTGTGGTCAGTAGTGGTCACTTTGTGGGTCTTTACCCGTTTACCATATCGTATGACGAGGACATTTAGTTTCCTATTTGTCAGCTCAGATAATACTTGCCAGGTGTAGATCTGTGGGCTATCCTATGTTATTTTCTTTTTTTTTTTAATTTCTTTTACAACTTAAACATGCTATAACGCCTGACAGTCTGTGAGGACTATCTTCAGTTCTGTGTAAGAGTCAAAAATCAACTGACAAACTCAGCTTGGCATAGAAAAGAGCGGCTACTCCTTTAGACTGTTTCTTGGGAATTCAGAGCATAGATCTGTTTATTATTATCATTTTGTTTTGTTAAAGGTAGAGCAGCATACGATATAGGATCACGCATGTTTATTGATTGGGTATTTAATACTGATGCGTCACTGTATTGGTACCATCAGAGCGAGTAGGAATAGATCTACACATGTTAAATATTATGTATTTGGCAAAGAAACTGGTTGCAAAGCTTCAAGGACAAGACTTCTATTCCAATTACACTTCGGTCTAAGGAACATGGGTGTAGACCAAAGATGATGGCAATGGTGAGACTGGTTTTGTAGCTATAAATTATGTTGTAGCTGTATGTTCTGTATTACATATTCTCATTCTTGTTAGGAAAGTAGAATTAAGGTAGTTAACGCTCTGTCTTACTTGACAAAACCAAAAGTACACTAGTACATGTACTGACAATATAGCAGATGTTGTTATGATGCGGTATTTGTAAAGATTATTGCCAGCAGCAATATTTTATAGACAACGTAAGTTATTGCCAAAAAGGTGTGAGGGTGAGAGTTCCTAAGTGAGTACAGATCTCCAACAATGTTGTCTTTGAGGAAAACGGGGAATGTTTGATCACAACGAAACACAAGAAAAGCCATAGTTGGATCTCATGCAAAGTTAGCAGTGATGATACATATTTACTTTGTCATTAAACAGATTTTTCTGGAAAACAGCACATATGTATGGGGCATGTCCCAGCAGTTCTTTCCCCTATTGCGAGCTCCGAGTAATATAAGGTTCATGGTAATTAACGTTTCGTGTTGTCGGACGGTTCTACGCACTGATAGATGGTGATTTGGGTGGTTTTGTTCTGGAAAGTCAATCGCATGATAGCTGGGGTGAGAATGAAAACAGTATTGTTTATGGTAAATATGCGCCAACAAGTTCCAATTTGGTTTGCCGTCAGGACAACAGCTTGAACTGTGCAGACTGTCACCAAGGTGGTAGTTAAATGTGGATAACGAACGAAGTGGGCGTAATCCACGTCTATAGTGTCACAGCGCCTATCTCGCCCCCACCCCTCTCATTCCACCCCATGGGGTCTCTAAACAAAGTGATCAGTTACCTTTGACCTGGACATGTGGGCGTGGCCAATAGATCAGTCAAGGTGTTTGTTGTCGAGTGTGCGCGTGGTAGAACGTACTGTTTTCCCTTGAAGCAATACTGTACTTTGCTCCTCCTGGATTTCTCAGTAAATTTATCTTGGGCGAATGAGATAAAGGGGAAAAGTGTGAGGCGTACAAAAAAAAAAAAAGTGCGATATCAATATTAGCTGAAACAACAACTGAAAATGTTGGGATATCTAGTTCAGCAATGAGTGTGGTATGCGAACAGACTCAGAAATCTGGCTTAGTACAGAAATATAGTAAAATCCAGATATCGTATGAATGATTCTTCCTAGATCTATGTGTGGAACATGTGTGAGTTGTAATAGAAGTAAAAGTCCAGTGTATGATCACTCATATTTGATGTAATTGTGTTCATTTTAGAAACATCGTTATTAGAATTTAAAACCAACATTCACATGGTTATCTCAATGCAGGAGAACGTGCCTTCTTTACATCGAGCCAACATCGTCTAATGTCAAGTTTTGACACAAGTCATTTACCAGGGCCGCTCCAACCTCGTTTGTTCCTCATTCTTTCTATCCCTATAATGAATCAAAAGATCTATTAACCTCTCCCACGCACCCCAAACCCCCTCCTTTCCCGCCAGAATCTTCGTGACAACCATTTCAGATAATCGAGAGGCTGAAGTTTGGGGGGGGGGGGGGGGGTAGTTAATGCTTCTGGATCCCCCCAGGTGACTTCAGCAGGAGACCCAGGGTTCAAAGGTCGGCTACTCACATACTGAGACAGAGGGAGAAGGGATTAGCAATCGTATGTGGCCGATGAGGATTTTACTTCCTCAGATTTTGGAACAAGACGAGCCTGCCCCGCTAGGTGTCGAGACAATATGGCCGAGCGGCGTCCCATCTGTTCCCCACACACCAAGTGTCATATTATGGGATTTTGACACACATCCTCTCAACGGATTTGAGTGAGAAAAAAAAAAAAGAAGAAGAAGAACAGACAGTTTAAAGTTTAAAGATTTTCACTATCTCTAGCCCTTAATGTGTCAGTAGAAACTACTGCTCACATTCAGAACTTCTTTAACTCTGATGAAATGTATCCATGTTTCAGAAATGACAGTGTAAACCTAAAGGCGATGTAAGAGAACTTTCTTGCTTACGCTGTTATATGGAGAGGAATTCAAACGTACGATATAATTGGAAATTAAACGAGATTTATTGAAGTTTAATTGTAATTCCACTAACCGCTCGAAATAAGGAGTAACACGAGATATC